>JAPTJF010000021.1:0-170921 GCA_029339195.1 Micractinium sp. NFX-FRZ
CACCCCTGGCATCCCACCCCTAGCAGCCAAAACTAGAGGCGTGCTAGGGGCGTGCTAGCCCAGTTCAGTCCCCTTAGATATCCAGGTGCCTGCCCTGCCCCCGCTGCATGCGGGTATGGACAGAACCATTCCTTGTTATTCTGGAAGCCCGCCCATAGTTACCGCTGTGTTGCACATGTGTTTGTGGACGGCTGGGGGGATGCCTGCCAGTGTGGGGATAGCGCCCGCCCTGCCGCCGCGGCTGGGCCTGGCGCCAGGGCCGGGCCAGGCTTGCTGCCACCCCACCATAGCTTCATTCCACACTCCTTGGTAGCTGGCATGTACCCCTGGCTTGAATCTCTGCTGGTATCCTCAAAATCACGCCCTTGTGCTAGAAACATGTTTGTCTTTTGTCATCTTCTTCCATCCGCCCATGGCATGTGTCCCCGCTGCAGGTGGAGCACCGCCTCACGAAGGGCGAGGCTTACGCGGAGCTGAGCTACCGGGAGCACCCAGATGCAGAGAAGCTGTCCGTCATCCGCATCGCAGACATGGAGCAGATTGAAGACGAGGTCTGCAAGGTGAGGCGCTGCATGCCCGCCAGTGCTCAGCACTAGGCTAGCGCTGGACTGTGCTGGGCACGGCACGCCTTCCTGTGCTGGGCATGCCTTTCTGGAGGAAGTTACAGTATAAAAAACATGCATGTGCTCGTGACTGCCAGCACGTCCGGTAGCCACAACCCCGGCTGTGCCATCAGGCTGCACGCACGTGCCCTCAAACATCCTCCTGCTGTCCAGCCACTGCTTCGACATGGAGCCAACTCCTCTGCCTGCCGCCCCCGTGGCCACGCCCTGCCGCCCCCACGCCCTGCCGCCCCCACGCCCTGCCGCCCCCATGCCCTGCCTCTGACCACCCACCTCTCAGCCTGGAGCACAACCCCAACCTGTTGCCCCCACAACCTGGTGCAGGCGACCGAGGTGGTGGCGGGGTCAGGCAAGGGCGTGGTGGACAGCACCATCTACCTGCGGGTGCACAGCGACAAGCTGCCAGACCTCACTGTGCTCGACCTGCCTGGCATCACGTGAGCGAACATTTCTTGTCCACCCGCTGGGGACAGCTGGCAGCAGCTGGCGCCACCACGTGTGCAGTGGATGGGGAGCAGGCTGGTCCCCCGAGGGCCTGCCGTAGCGCACTCCTGCAGGCACACAGCTGGCAGCGGCCTGCCTTCTCAGGTTGTGCATGCATGCCCTGCTCCCCCAACCTGCAGGCGCAATGCTACCGATGAGCAGCCCGAGAACATCGAGGAGATTGTGACTGCGCTGATTGAGAACCACATTGCAGGCAAGTGGTGGCCAGGGGCGTGCTCTTGCATCGAAGCAGGGGCGTCCGGCATGACGCCGCCTGGGCTGTGAGCGGCAGGAAACGTCAGGAACGGTGTTCTCTCCTGGTGGATGTGCCGGCGCGGTTAGGTTGGCCTCGGCAGCATGCTCATCGCCCGCCATGTGCCCCCTACACGCCATCACCGCAGGAGACATGGCCGTCATTCTGTGCGTCCTCCCTGCCAACGTCGACTTCTCCATAGCTGCCGGCATCAAGTTGGCCAAGAAGCATGATGTTGCTGGCGAGCGGACCATGGCAAGTTGGGAAGTTGCGCACTGGGCCTGGCTGGGCGGGTTTAGCACGCTGGGCACAGCCGGACAGTATTGTTTAGCGGTGCTGTGCTGTGTCGTGCCGTGCCGTGCCGTGCCGTGCCATGCCGTGTCGTGCCGTGCCGTGCTGTGCTGTGCTGTGCTGTGCTGTGCTGTGCCGTGCCGTACTGCTGGCGCTGTTTGATGCTGCTGTTTAGTGCCCCTCACAGTGCTGCCACACGTGACTTGCACCCCGGCGTGTCACCATTCCATTCCTGCAGGGCGTGGTGACCAAGATAGATCTCACCGAGTCGGGGGCGGAGATGCTGGACAGGCTGGCGGGCAGCGGCAAGAACCTCAAGCTCAAGCTCGGCTTCATCCCGGTGAGTCCCCCATGCTGTGCTGGCCTGGCTTTGGCTGAGCGCACCACGACCTGCAGTGTAGCACAACAGAGCGCAGACGGTGACAGCGCAGTGCAGCGCAGCACGGCACAGCACAGCGCAACCCTTGCTCCATGCTTCGGCCAGCCGCTTCATCATCTTGCCCACCTACACCCGCTCCTTCTCATCCCCCCGCAGGTGCGCAACCGCACTGCCCACGAGCTGGAGGAGGGCACGGCATTGGACTGTGTGCGTGCCAACGAGGAGGCCTTCTTCAAGTCGCACCCCCAGCTGGGCAAGCTGCCGTCTGACCGGCGGGGCATTGGGGCCCTGGTGAATGAGCTGGCACGCGTGCAGCTGCAGACCCTGTCCAAGTCGCTGCCCGGCCTGAAGAAGCAGGTGAGGCAGCTGGCTGCCGAGCGGGTAGGCAGCAGTGAGGAGCGGGGCGGGGTGAGGTGGGTGCAGGGGAGAGGCTGGGGCGCTGCGCATGCGTGCTGTGCTGGCAGGCAACACCCCCACATTGGCCGCTTCCTCGCCTGCTCAGGTTGGTGCCCATGCATGCTCACCAAATGCACCTCTGCCCCCCTGTGCCCCTGCCCCCGCCTGCCTCTGCAGATCCGCCAGAAGCTGGACGCCAGCCGGGCAGAGCTGGACGCCATGCAGGGCAGCGTGGTGGGCTCAGAGAGCGAGGCCCTCATGCGGCTGCAGCAGCTGTCTTCCAAGGTAGGCATGCCTTACAAGGTGGTTTCTAGCTGGTCCTCTGCACATGGCAGCGGGCGGGGAGATGGGCGGGCGGGCGCCCATCTCGGGTTTCCAGCTGGCCCAACAGCATGCAGGCCAGGGACCGTTCGGCAAAGTGTGCCCCCTCACCTCCCTTCTCACGTGCCCCACATTATGCCGCTGCAGCTGGAGGTGCAGATGCTGCAGCTGCGGCAGGGAAACTACCAGGCGCTGCCGACGGGCGACGACTCCCTGAAAGTGGCGCGCCGGGTGCACGAGATGGCGCTGGAGTACTTGAAGGAGGTGCGCGCTGAGAGGGTGGAGGAGCTGGGGGTGTCGTGGCAGCCTGGGCTGCTGTCCATCTGTCCAGAATTGCTTCCCTGCCTGCCAGTCGCCAACCATTCCATTTTGCCCCTAGCATGCCAGCACACATGCTGTGTATGTTTCACATGGAAACACATGAAGGCACATGCGCCCCGCCCTGCGTCCGCTTCTCACTCCCCTGAACCCGTCCACTGCGCAGGTTGAGGACGAGTGCAACCTGGCCTGGTTCATGGGCGACGAGTGCTTCGAGCAGCTGAAGGAGCGCAGCAAGGACACACGCGGCGCTGCGCTGCCCAACTTCCTCTCTTCCTCAGTCTTCCACACTCTCTACATGGACAGTGAGTGCAGGTTGCCCGCACAGCTGCCTGCCCGCCTGCACGTGGCTTGGCTCTCCTGCCAACTTGCTGGCCTAACACCCACTGCCGAGCCTGCCTGCGTGACGGGGTGTAAGGGGCGCCAACAGCCTGGGCTGCCCCCCTTTGCCAGCCGCCCTGCGCAACCGCCATGCCAGCCTCCACTCACTGCCAGGCATGTGCACCCCCTCTCCTGCCAGCAGACCAATGCTCTGACCCGTTACATTGCCTCCGCCTCCCGGTGCTTCAACTGCAGGGGTGCAGGCCAAGCTGCTGCACCCCGCCCTGGACCTGGTGGCTCGGGTGCGGCTGTATGTTGAGGAGGACGTGCTGGGGGCCTTGACGTCGGAGGTGTTCAGGCCCTTCCCCCGCCTGCTGGCGGCAGTGAAGGACCAGGTGCAGGAGCTGCTGCGGGAGCAGGAGGCGGCGGCCAAGGCGCACATGGGGCTCATGATCAAGTGAGGCTGGGGGCGGGGGAAGGGGATGGGGGACAGGGACGGCGGCGTAGCTGCGTGGGCGGATGTCTGCAGTGCACGGGAAGGAGGGAGGGAGACGAGAAGGCACCATGCCAATGCGTGCTGCAGGGCACACTTGCCAGGCCTCTTGTGGGGGAGCGATCCTTTGCTATTATCCGGTGCACGAGTACCTGTGGGCTCCGTGGGCAGCATGGCATGCGCAGGGCACCCGGGGGCAGCCCCTAGTGCTCCCTATCATTTACCATCATGGACCCGCCAGCGAGGCGTCCGGCAGGCACAGCACATCTCCCCGCTTCATTGGCACATGCAGGCAGCAGGAAGCGGTCCAAACTCTGAACCACTACTACATGGACACCGTGAACAAGATCAAGGCGGCCAGCAGCGAGCTGAAGGCGGAGATTCAGAAGTGCAACGCTGGGGGTAGCAACACGTACCACGCTATGTACGACAGCCTGCAGAAGGAGCATGGGTTGGAGCTCTACGTGAGTAGTATTTGGATCATAGGAACATCTTGCACAGAACAGCAGTGGATGCATAGTGTTTGAGGCGAAGGAAGGGTGCAAAGGAGTATGACTCACACCCATGCATGTACCGCCTGCTTCTCCCCTTGTACTGCCCCTGCAGAACTTCATCGCGTCCCTGGCTAATGCTGTAAGCAACGAGGATCAGGCCATGAAAGAGATGCAGATCAGGTGGGCTGGTGGCTGCACTAGCTATTTGCGGCAGCACTCAGCATCCAGCCGGCCTTAGCTTAGAAGCCGAGCGGGCACATCGTGACTGCATCAGCACACGCGCATGCTGCCTCTGAGCTCCCCACTAGTGGAGTACTCCCCTCTGCTGCCGGCCGACACGCTCCAACACATCCTGCACTCCTCTCCGCCTCGATGCAGCCTCAAGGCGTACTCCAAGGTGGTCCTCAAGCGGGTGTGCGACAACGTGGCGCTGGGCGTGCGCATGCTGCTGGTGGACGAGGTGGGCGCTTCAGCCGCCTGACAGGGCAGCGCCTGCCAAAAGGATCGGAGGACAAGCCCGCTAGTTATGCCGGGGTTGCCCGCCCGTAATCCGCAACTGTATTATCCAGTCCCCCTCTGTTTTCGACCCTTCGTAAGTGTCCTTCGCCCCCTGCCAATGCCTCCCACCTCACCATGGCTGCTTGCAGGTCGGGGACAAGCTGGCCAGCACCATCCAGCAGGGGATCTACAGCCTGGTGGCAGGCGGCAGCGACGACCCCGATGCCGGCGAGGACGGCGTGGCGGCAGCAGCGCAGCGGGGCAGCAGCGGTGTGCTGGAGTTGATGCAGGACCCGCAGCAGGCGAGGCGGCGGGAGGAGCTGGCCCGAGTGGTGGGCAGCCTGGAGCGGGCGGCGGCACGGCTGAAGAACATCACAGTGTGAGGAGGGGCAGGCAACAGCCTCGCTGCCTACCTACCGGTGCCACCTGTCACTGCTGTCGCTCTGTGGAAGCAGAGCCTGGCAAGGAGCATTAGCCGGCTGGGAGTGTATCGTTTGGAAGGCAGTACGGAACTGGCATGAGTAGTCTTCAGGACCTGTAACTAGTGCACGTGTTACATGTGTGTGGCACGCCAGCTCCGGCTTGCCAGCAAGCAGGCAAATGGAAGCCAGGCGGGATGCACGAATAGGAAAAATGGACTTGCGATGCAAATGAAAGGAAGCTGATTGTGTTTAAGTAAGTGCATGTGCTGGTCATACAGGGCAGGCACAAGATTCGGCTGCCGGTGATAATGAGTGAAAACCTGAAGGCATGGGATTAGATTGGGGGACGATCAGGGGTGGGAGCGAGGGCGCCTGGGAAGCGGTTTGCCGCCCTCACCGCCCCTGCTCGTCGAAAAATTGGTGCAGCAGAGCCAGCACCTCAAGCGGGCGCTCAATGTGCACCGCATGGCCACAGCCCGGCACGAGGGCCACCCTGGCAGCTGAGCTGGCCTCCACGTCAGCAGTGCCACCTGGCACCAGCTTGGCTGCCAGCTTCTCTGCGATGCCCGCAAATTTGCCATCCTCCTCCCCTGCCACCAGCAGCAGCGGAGGCAGGCTGCCTGCAGCGGCTGCTTCCGGCAGCTCGAGCCACAGGCTGGGCGCCCGGCCGTGGGAGGCAGCTGCCAGCACTGCTGCCAGCTGCTGTGCGTCGCCCGCCTGCTGCCGCTTCTGCAGCATGCCAGCAAAGCGTGGGCTAGCGCGCAGCTGAGCCCACATGGGCAGCTGATACCACTGCTCAGTGAAGCGCTGCAGGCCGCCGCCGCTCAGAGCGCCTGCCAGTGCATCGTCGCGAGCAGCCCGTGCAGCGCGCACAGCAGGGTCGGGCAGACCGGGGGTGCCTGCGGATCGGAGAGTTGGGCACAAGAAGCAGGATCACTGTGATGACTAGTGAGTATGCTATTGGAGGCAATCACGTGCATCAGCGCGCAACAACGCAAAGTCCTCCCACCAGCCAGCCCGCCAGCCACATCAACCGCCCAGCCAGTCAACCGCCCAGCCTAGCTTGGACGCATGCCTGCCCGCCCGCAGCGCCCACCTGAGATGCTGACCACGCCGCTGAAGAGGTGTGGCCAGCGCGCCGCCAGGAGCAGTGCCAGGCGAGCGCCGAGTGAATACCCCACCAGCTGGCAGCCTTGAAGGCCCTGCTGCTGCACCAGCGCCGCCACCGCCTCGGCCGATGCCTCCAGGCTGTAAGCCTCATTGCCACTGCTGCTGCTGCTGCGGCTGGCGCTGGCCTGGGTGCCATTGCCATTGCTGCCGGTGTCTAAGGAGGTGCCGCCATGGCCGGGCAGATCGAGAGCGACGCAGCGCCGCTCTAGGCCCAGCGCGCACAGCAGCGGCAGCCAGTCGTCGGCAGCGCCCAGGAAGCCGTGCAAGAGCAGTACCGGCGGCGGGTGTGACGCCTGGGAGGCGGCCCCTGCGCTGCCATTGGTGTTGCTACTGCTGCTGCTGCCGTTGCTGGTGCTGCTGCTGTTCAGCACTGCACCGGGCTGGCCAGCGGGGGGGAGCGCCTCGAGTAAGCTGAAATCGTAGCTGCATCCAGCGGCCAGCTGCACGACGCAGCGGCGCCGCTGCACCGCGCCCTGCTGTGGCGCTGCCTGCGCATCGGTCAGGCCCAGAGCGAGCGCCACGCCGCTGAGCACGACAGCGTCAGCAGCTGCCATGCTGATGCCCATTCCGTGGCTGCTGCTGCTGCTGCTGCTGCTGCCGTTGGCGCTGCCATTGCTGCTGCTTCTGCTGCCGACAAAGGGCTGCAGCAGGTGCTGCGCCCCCGCTGCTGCCGGCAGCAGATCTTCAGCAAACCAGCAGAGGGTGGCCAGGCCGTGCTGCGTGCCAGCTGTCACTGCCACGTCACCGCTGCTGCCGCTGCCAGCTGGCGCGGCCTCCACCGCGGCTGCCAGCTGGGCCAGCTGCGCAATGCCCAGGCTGCTCTCGAACGAGGAGCTCAGCACGGGCAGCACGCCACGCTGGCGCGCCCAGGCTGCCAGCTCAGCAGTGCGCTCAAACCCTCCCAGCACAGCTGGTTTCAGCACCAGGGCTGCCACCCCCTCTAGGAGGGTCTCACTGTCCGGCGCGCCTGGGCCCACCAGGCCTGCATGGGGGGCAGGGGACGGTAGGTCAGTTTGCGATCAAAAACAAGTTGGTGGACAAAGCAGGCCCGTGCACCTGCTAGCGCGGTGAATCCACAGACACCTTACCCTGACCCTTACCCTTGCAGAAACTTTCTCCACCCACCTTGATCCACCGACTCGTCCAGAGCCAGCGGCAGGCCGGTGCGGCAGTACACCTCCGGCAGGTCGGCAGTACAGCTCACAGGCTCCTCCACGTACTGCAGCTGCGCCGCAGCTGCCGCCTGCCCAAACTGCGGCGGGCAAGTGGGAGACATACAGCGACGGGTGGGCGTGGGTGGTCAGGTGAGACATTGTGCTGGCAGGCGGGATGAAATGGCTCAGGTTGGCCGTAGGGCGTCCACAGCAGTCTGGTGCCAGGCAGGTGCCAGTCTGGGCAAGCGCACACACTAAACAGCTGCCACCCTGCCCCGGCCATGCCCGCCCCTCCCGCGCCAACCCACCTGCACAGCCTGCTCCAGCGTCCACCGCCGGTTGGCGTCCGCCCGCAGCGTCACCGCCGGCCCCACAGCGCGCCTGATGGCCAGCACCGCCGCAGCATCCTCGGCGGGGTCGCTGCGCCGGCCCACCTTGATTTTGAGCGCT
Source organism: Micractinium sp. NFX-FRZ (assembly GCA_029339195.1). NCBI lineage: Eukaryota > Viridiplantae > Chlorophyta > Trebouxiophyceae > Chlorellales > Chlorellaceae > Micractinium > Micractinium sp. NFX-FRZ. Next base: position 8,067 of record JAPTJF010000021.1, read on the forward strand.
GAATAGGGCTGGCTCTGCAGTAGGGCAGCTGCCTCTGCAGCCGCCTCCTCTGGCGAGCCCTGGCAGTCGAGCAGGCCGTTGACAGACACCGCTGCCGGCGGGACGGGGGTGCCGGCCAGCAGCTGGGCCAGGGGCAGGCCGTGGTGCTGTGCCAGGGCTGACAGCAGGGCAGCCTCCAAGCCGCAGCGCACAGAGGGCAGCAGGGATTCGGGAGCTACGCCCAGGCCCTGCCGCAGCCAGGCGCTCAGGCGGCCGCCCAGCAGCGCCGTTGTGAGGGGCACCTTCACTGTGCTGCTGCTGCTGCTGCTGCTGCTGGGGTTGCTGCTGCTGCTGCTGGGGTTGCTGCCGGTGGATAGCAGCTGGCACACCAGCGCCAACTGCTGCTCTGCCTGCTGCAGCGTCTCACGGTGCAGTCCGGGCAGAGGGGCCACCTCCCCCACGCCGTGCGAGCAGCGGCCAGCGCCCTCTAACGTCACCCGCAGCAGGAAGCCCTGCCGGCACCCAGGACCGCTGCTGCCTGCTGCTGCCGCTGATGTGGTCAGCGGCCGGGCGAGCGGCAAGCTGAAGGCGTGGTAGCCAGCTGACTGCACAGCTAGCTCAAACGGGGCGCTGCCAGCTGCGCCTGCTGCCTCGACTGCCCCGGCTGCTGCTGCCAGATCGGGTGCTGCAGGCAGATCTGCAGCCGGCTGGTGCTCCAGCAGGCGCAGCGTGGCGCTCACGGCTTGCTTCACGGCTGCCTGGATCTCGCGGTGCCGGTCCACGTTTGTCAGCCGGCTGGTCACCACCTCGATCACTGCGGGAAAGCAGGGTAGCAAATGCAGGGGTGGGAGGGCAGTTGGCGGGATGGGTCAGACCTGCAGCGGGCAGGGAGGCACTCGTGCAGGTAGACAGGCAGGCAGACAGGCAGACATACGTGTCGGGTGGCTGGCTTATGATGCCCTGAAGATGAAACACTGCACACCCCCGCTGGCAGAACAAGTTGATTGTATCCGCCCCAACCCCTGACCCCAACAAACCTGAGTGGCGGTTGCATCCCCATGCGGAGCGCAGGGCAGTGCTCAGGTCCTCAACCGCCGTCACTTTCTGGTGCGGGATGCCGTGGGCGCGACACATGCCTGCAGACAAGAGGCGAGCGCGGGAGGTGCGTTTGGCTCGCAGGTGCACAACAGCATTGGCATGCAGCGGCCTCGTTCTACTTTGAGCCCGGCAGCTCCCCTTCCACACACCCCTGCTGCACCACTCAACAAAAAAACAGTCGAGCAATGAACGACACTCAAGTGCGCTCACAAAAGGCGTGGAACAAGGCTCACCCTCGAGGTCCACGTGCTGCGGCGTGGCCCACAGCGGCGTGAAGACGTCCTCGGGCAGCGCGTCGGCAATGGGGAGGAAGGAAAAGATGCCGCCCCCTGAGTTGTTGATGAGCACCACCGTGAGCGGCGGCCGCGCCTCGCCTGCAGGGCAGCACCGGGCGGCAGCGGTGGGTGGTGCAGCAGCAGGGCAGTGAGTAGGTGGGTCGGCGAAGGACCTGGGAGGGAGAGGGGCAGCGTCCTGCCAGGCACACCCTCCCCACACGGGCATTTGGTGCTGCCCCACCCCGCCACTTCCGCATGCTGCCCAAATGAACACACTCTTCCCAGATCACCATGCCCCACCACTTTTGCAAACCGCCCAGAGCAGGATGAGCGGTCGTTCCTGCCCCTCCTGTCGCCCGCCCTCATTCCCTCCACCCTCAAGCCTTAGCTCACCGCTGCGAAGCAGGTTGAGCCCGTTGATGTCATGCAGGAAGGAGAGGTCTCCCACCACCAGAGTGGCGCCCCGCCCCAGGCCGTCAGCAAACCCAGCAGCTGCAGGCAAGGTGAGAGAGGGGAGGCAGGTGGATGGGTGGGCAAGCGGGCAGGCAGGCAGGCGGGCGAGACACCAGTCAGTCAGTCAGTCAGGCAGGCAGGCGAGGAAGCAGGTAACAGTGGTGCAGGCAGGCAAAAAGCGTGGTGGGACAGCCCAGCACTTGCAACAGTGTGCAGTACCAAAGACACCCACAGCAGCGCTGTACAGCAGCAGGTTACAGGGAGCAGGGCAAGCCCTTACCTGTGGACAGCACGCCATCAATGCCGCTAGCTCCGCGGTTGGCAGCCACAGGGGCACCGAGGGCCGTTGCCACCACACCCTGGGGCACCTGCGTCGCACCCCCGCTGCTGCCGCCGCTTCCTGCCGCTGCTGCCGGGGCTGGGGAAGCAAACATATCGAGGTCCCGGATGGGCATGCTGTTCCCCACAAACAGGCCCTCCCCAGGAGGCAGCTGCTGTGCCAGCGCACGGGCCACCGCTGGCTCTGTCAGCTCCGGCATGCGGGCCATGGCTGCATCCACGGCAGCAGAGGCCTCCGCATCGAGCGCCTGCAGCAGGCAGCGGTAGCGCTGCTGCTCGGGGTGGGGGTTGCCGGCGCCGCCGCCCGCCAGGGCCGCCACCAGCAGCGGCAGCGGCGCCTGTAGGCGGTGGGACAGCAGATAGAACTGGTCGTGCCGCTTGGGCGAGCGGTCTGCTAGGATCCAGTGCAGGGGCGCGGCCTGCTGCCCCTGCCCCTGCTGCTGGATTATGCTGCCAGCGCTACCACCACCGCCGCCGCCGCCGCTGCCGCTGCTGCTCTCCTGGCCGCTGCTGCCATCCGCCTGGCCGCCCTCCAGGCAGCACCACTCCAGGAATTGGTTTGTGCGCTTGGAGGTCAGGTGCCCGCCCAGCTGCAGCACGACGTCAGGACGCAGCGCCTGCCACTGCTGGCGGTCCAGCAGCAGCAGCTGGTCGAAATGGTGGATCACTGCTGGGCCTGCTGCGCCTGCTGTGGTTGCTGATGCTGCCTGGGCTGTGCGCACGCCGGCACGTAGGCCCGATAGGATGTCGGCCGCCACGGGCCAGCCCAGCAGCTGGCCCAGCTGCGCTGCCGCCACGACGTCTTCAGGGTGGCTCAGCTCTGCTGCCACTATGAGGCCCCGCCGAGCGCCGGAAATGGCCTGCAGAGCCGCACACGCTGCAGGGTCAGCCGCCAGAGCGGACCAACTGCTGCCGCTGCTGCTGCTGCCGCCGCTGCTGCTGCTGCTGCTGCCGCCGCTGCTGCTGCTGCTGCTGCTGCCCAGCGCTGTGCCTGGCAGCTGCAGCTGTGCGGGAGCCAGCGTAGGTGGACAGAGCGGCGCCACAGAGGTAAGGGGTGTGTTGCCTGCCTCCCAGCGCTGCAGGCCCTGCAGGCACTTGCGGTCCCAGCTGCCGGCCTCCACCGGCGCAAGCGGCTCCCTGCATGGACCAGACCGAGGCGACGGGAGGAAATGAGTTTGGTGGGCACATTGTGAGTGGGGGGCCACATTGGGAGCCTGGCACCGAGCGGCCTGAAAGCCCACCAGCAGCGGCACCATGCAATTGCCCCCGCAAGTTGCCTTGTTAGGAGCCCCAGTGCATGCGCACCAATGCTGCATGCAGTGAAGCAGACGCTCTTCCCCTGATGACAACAAGCCCCAGGCTTTGGTTCCTCACCTGAACTGGCAGTTGACGTGCACCGGCCCGGCTGGCACCCCGGCAGCATGCTGCAGTGCGGTGTCTATGGCAGAGAGGACGGTGCGGGCGGGCAGGGCGTCCAGCGGGGCGGGCATGTCCATGTGCCAGCGCGTGTAGCCGCCAAACATTTTGACCTGCACAGGCGGCGGGTGGGAGAAGGCAGGGTGCATGGCAAGCGCCTCACACAACCGGTCATGCAGCAGGAGCAAGGTCACGCGCTCCGCTTCCGCGCCCCCTCTCCTGTTGCCTGGTTGGCTACCAGTCCCTCCCAGCTGCCACTCCCCCTTCTCCAGCCTGACACAGCCGTCTCATTTCCCCCCGATCTCTCTCTATCCCCCTTCCCACCTGGTCAATCGTCTGGTTGGCCCCAGAGTCCCTCATCTCCGCCGGCCGATCCCCCGTCAGCAGCAGCAGCGGCACCCCGCTGTGCGACGCCTCCACCACAGCAGGCAGCAGGTTGGCCACGGCGGTACCGCTGGAGGTGACGACCACAGCGGGGCGGCCGGTGGCGCGGCCGTAGCCCAGCGCCCAGAACCCCAGGGAGCGCTCGTCTGCGGGGGGAAAGCATGGGGGGGTAAAGGCAAGGAGAAAGGGAGGATGAAGTGCGTAGGGTGCAGGGCTGCCAGGCTGTGCCCGAGTGCGATGAGCTGCTGTGCCGGGCATGCGTGCCGTGCAACTGGCAGGCCTGCACAGCACCTGCGAAGCATGCTCTGCCTGCCTGTGAGATAGGCAGCTGCCAGGGCTGCCACTGCAGTGGCAGCTCACCTATGCACGGCACGATGCGCGCACGCGGGTGCTGGGCGATGGCCACAGTGAGGGGGGAGGAGCGGGAGCCTGCAGCGGGGCAGGGGCCGATACGAAGGAAGGTGAAATGGCATGCCGTTCGAATCCACAGGCAAGGAAGTGCAGAGAAGCATGCAGGCTTTAAACAGAGAGCCAGGGGAGCCCTTCTTCTCCCCAATTTCCTCCCCACGTGCATAGCTCAATGTATCATTTGCCCCCCACCCTACGTCCCACCCTCGGCCCCTGCCCTGCCCACCTGGCGCCACGCAGAATGTGTTGCAGCCCAGCCTGCAGAGCTCCTCCACAGCCAGCCGCGCCCACAGGGCGTTGATGTTGGGCGCCGCCGCCAGGGGCGGTACGCCCTGCAGCAGCCGCTCGTACTGCCGGACCTTCAGGTCCAGCTCAGCCCACTCAGAGGCGGTATCCGACCCCCGCACAATGCCCACTCCAGCAAAGAGGGACACAAGGGTGGTGTCGCCTGCAACCGCCAGCTGGGCAGGCGCCAGAGCCGTGGCACCATTGCTGCTACTGCTGCTGCTGCTGCTGCTGCTGCTGGTAAAGGCCACGCTGCTATCGGCCGCGCCGGACAACGGGCCGGGCCCTGCCGCCGCGTGGCTGGCCAGCCGCGCCCGCAGCTGCTGCTCAGCTGCCTCTTCCACTCCCCAGGCGCGGGGCGCCCCGGGCGGCTGCACCAACGTCGACCGGATGGCCACCACAAACTCTGCTGCCTCCTGCCCAATCCAGCCAAACGGGCCAGCATAGAAGCCTCGGTCAAAGGGCTCGGTGGCCGCCAGCATGCCCAGCGCGTCCTCCCGTGGCCGGCCGCACACCGCGGGCGTGGGGTGCAGCGCCGCCAGCAGGTGCGAGTCGCTGCAGCCCGGCTTGAGCTGCAGGTGGGGGAGCGCAAGCAAACAGGGAGCTCAGCGCACCGGGGCGCCCTCACAGGGTTGACCTTCACAATCACGACAGGCCTTCCCTTTCAGACAAAACGGCATTCCCGGCGCGCTGCCCGCCAAACACAAGCCCAGCTGCGGGCCAGCCAGTGAGGCAGCCAACTGTCATGCAGCCCGCCGTGCATGTGTGCTCCAGTCAACTCGCTGGCAAGCAGCCCGCCCACCTGCGCCGACAGCTTGCCGTACAGGTGCTGTACCGCCCCCTGCTTGAGCACCGACTTGGCCACGTCCACCTGGACCTGCTCGCACACCCCGCTGAGCGCCTGCACAGCAGGGGCACAGCATGCACAGCATGGCATGTTGACGTCGGGCACGCCATAGCCAGCCGACTGAGGCACAGCCAGCTCGGCCAGGTCACAAACCCCGGCGAGCATTTGCACAGCGGGAGCAGCGTGGTGCAGCATGGAAGGGGCCACCTGGTTACGTGCAGCATGTGGCACACCCCACGCTTGCTACACACAGTTGCCAAGCCAGTCGCCCCCGCCCCCAGGCTTGCCCGCGCCTGTTTCCTGCGCCTGCCCCGCCTGCCCAGCACCGCCCACCACTTGCTCCCGGCGCCAGCTGTCAACAGGGCTCACCTGCTGCACCCAGTCCCGCACCACGCTGAACTCCACGTGGTCCTTGTGGCTGCGCAGCAGGTCAAAGGCCAGCCAAAAGTCGCGCTCGACGTCACCACCTGCACGGGGGAGGAGGGGGGGACCACATATGCCGATGGTGCGCAGCACGCATCAAGCATCCAGATACTGATGACAGCCGATGCACACAGAAGGCAGCTTGAGAAGGGAGGCCAGTGAGGAGTCTGCCAGATTGCCGCTGGCAACGGGCGGGCGGGTGTGGCTGCGTGCCTGCCTGACGCTGTTGTGTGCCCAGCGCCCACACCACGCACCTGCGCCACGGGCACGCGTGCCCGCCACCGCCTCGCTGGCCACTGCCGCCCCTGTGCGCGTGTAGAGGCACTCTGGGGTTGAACCCAGAAAGGTGGCACCAGAGGGCATCTGCACAGGGTAGGGAGGGGAGGGAGGTGGAGCAAGGGTGAGGCAACAGGTGCGGTGGTGGCTGGCTCGGCGCCCAACCTGCCTCACCTCTCAAGATGGGCTGCCACAGCAAACACGCAGGCAGACGCCAGCACGCACTAAAGAACGCTCAAGCGCCCTCACGCTTGCTACAGCCCTGCCATGGTCAATGCCTGCCACCACCCTCCATTGCCCCCCACGTAAAACCACGTGCCTGCAGCATGATCTGGTAGGCACGGGGGTCCCGCTCCCCCAGGGCCTCCAGCAGAGCCAGGGGGTCCACTGGTCCGCTGATGGACACGTCAGTGCGGCGGGCCAGCACCACCTTGGTCAGCCCTCCGTCCTGCGGGGCGGCACGAGGGCGGAACGTAAGAAAATGACGGGCAGCAGGTGCTGCACCCCAGCTGCATGCACAGCCAGGCAGCACGCACTTGCTCAGTGTGCGCTGTGCGGAGCTGCGCATTGTTTTGGTAGCCAACCAACCCGCTGCGCGCTGCGCATCGCCCGTGTCGCTTGCCTGCTGCGAGGAAGCTGCCTCGAAGCCGCCGTCCAGCGCTGCCAGCAGGTCATCTAGCCCCTCCTGCCCATTGAGCAGATACTCCTGCCGAGCAGCATCTGCGCAGATTTTGAGCATGGGGGTGCAGGCGTCCAGCTGGCCTCCCGCTGCCGCCGCTTCGGCGTCGGCCTCTTGCTGGGCCTGTGCTGCTGCAGCGGCTGCGGCGGCTGCCGACGCTGCCAGCTCGGCATGCGTGTCGTCCATGAGCTGGCGCCAGCCGGCCTCGTCCGGCACATGGCGGGACGCGTGCCGCTGCAGCTTGAAGGCTCCAGCGGCGGGCGCCGCGTCTGGCTGCACCTGGCTCAGCGCTGCCAGCGCATCCTCCACTGCTGCCTCCACCGAGGCAAAACCCACAGCTGCTGCTGCTGCTGCTGCTGCATCAGCTGCGCTGCTGCCATTGCTGCTTCCGTTGCTGCTGCTGCCAGCCATGCCGTGGCTGGCGTCCCAGGCGACTGTGCACGCCAGGATGTTGCATCCCGAGGCCTCCAAATACTCCACCCTGTAAGGCAAGGCGGAAAGCCAGTTAGACATCATCGGGACAAACAAGTGCACGCAGCAGCAACAACAAGGGCAGAGGGACACAGCAAGGGACGGGGTCAGGGGCGGCAGGAGCGGCTGCCACCAAGGGAGCACCCGCCTGCCTGCCAGCTGCACCGCAGGCTCCACCCATCACCGTACCAGTGCCGCTGCCCTCTTGTTCACTTGCCTGGGAATCATGAAGCAGAAGGATCCAAACTCAGCCCACTCGCCCGCCGGCTGCTGCCCCGTGTTGAAGCGCGCGCCGCCAAACGCGCGCACGCGCGGCGCCCCAGCACCCAGAAACCGCTGCATGTCTGCGACCGTGTCGTCACCCAGCGCCTGCCCCGGGGCGCCACGCCACAGCCAGGCTGCGCCGGCGCCCGCCACGCTGCTGGCGCCCGCCGAGGCGGCAGCAGCAGCGGCGCTGCCCTCGGTGTCGGCGGCGGTGGTGCGCCTAGGGGAGAAGTACATACGAGGGTGGAGCAAGGTGGGGCCAGTGCTGGTGGCACTGCTGTCGCTGCCGCTGCCCCCTGCTGCAGGTGCTTGGCCACGCAGCCACCACAGCGCGCGCGTGCCGTGGGGGAGCGGCACCTCTAGCCGCACCAGCGCGCTTGCGTAGGCTCCCACCTCAGCAGGTAGGCCCTGCACAGCGGCCCGCAGCGCATCCAGGGCCGCCGGCAGCGAGGTCTGCGCTGCAAGCGTGCGACAGGTGGCCAATGCCACCGGGGGCCGCACTGCTGCCTGGGAGGCCGGCGTGGGGGCTGCTGGCTCTGCTGCCTCTCGTGTGGGTGCATGAGCCTGCGCCTGGGGCAGCGGCTCTGCCAGCAAGGCCTCCTTCACTGCCGCCACAATAACCGGGTCCACCAGGTCTGTGGCAGCGCTCTGAGCACTGACAGCAAGCCATGGCGCCCGCTGGTGCCTGCCCCTGGCAATCGCCCGGCCGCTGGGGTTGGGCAGCACTGAAGACCTGCAAACAGGCAGCGGCGGCGGCGGCAGCGGCGGCAAGTTATGAGCTGAATGCAAGGGTGAGCCAGCCTCATGTCGTGCAACTGTATTTCTCTGCACTGCAAATGCAACAGGGTGCACCTGGTCAGCCCGCCCGCAAGGGTGGCTGCGCCTCCCGCTTGGCCGAGCATGTGGGGAGGCGTCTTGGGGTCCGTTTGCTAGATTTTATACAACCAGACAGACTCCATGCGTGAAAGTCACCGGTGAAGGAACAGGCAGGGTGAGCAAAGCGCTTGCTAAGGTGCTGCAAAGTGCCTACTACAACGGCGAGCCCTGGGGCCCGGCTATGGAAGATCAGGGCCGCTCCCAGGTTGCATTGGTGACACTGAGGCGGTCTGCGGCGCGGGTGAGAGGGGATTGGACGTCCGACGTGGCGCAGCACGCCAAGACACAAACTTGTCACGGTGACAGACGGCGTGCTGGTGCATTCCGAGGCGTGGGATCGCGTTGGGGAGCCGCGTCAAAGATCGCTGCGCAGGGGAGTGCGCGTTGGACTTGGCGACAGCCGCAAGCAGCCAGCTGCTGTTCGGCAAGATGGAGGTGGACACCGTGAGCGAGAACGTGGCGCAGCCCGCCAAGGTGCGCCGCGCTGGGCTGCGCAACCATCGCTCGAAATGTTGGTGGCTCACAGCTGTGGCTTGTGCTGCCGTGGTGGCCGCCGCGCTTCTTTTGAACTTGTGCAGCGCTAGCTAGGAAGCGCTCGCTATGCCGGCGACCGACGGCTGCCTGCTGCCGCCGCCGCCGCTGTCGCCGCTGCCGGCCTGTACGACGCTTTGCAAGCTGCCCAGGCGAGCGTGCTGCTCTGCTGGGGCGCAAGTGGGTGCTCCTAGCTGACCATCTCGGCTTGTTTTACTCCGCATGCCACGGCTGCAGGGTGGCAAGGCCAAGGCCGCCAAGGCGCCCCTGGCGGCAGCCAACAGCGGCGCCAGCGGCAAGACAATTGAGGAGACGTACCAGAAGCTGTCCCAGGTTCGCCCCGGCTGGGTGATGTTCCGTGTGCCGTGTTGCGCTGCCCATGCCCATGTGTTGCTATCAGAGACAGGAGACCACGATGCTGAATGGCCACGCACCCAACACCCCATGTCCACCGCTCCCCGGCCCTGCAGCTGGAGCACATCCTGCTGCGCCCCGACACCTACATTGGCAGCACGGAAAAGCAGGAGCAGGCACTGTGGGTGCACGACGGCGAGCGCATGGTGCACAAGACCATCAAGTTTGTGCCGGGCCTATACAAGATCTTTGACGAGATCCTGGTGAACGCCGCCGACAACAAAGTGCGCGACTCTACCATGGACTCGCTGCGCGTCGACATCGACCCGGTGAGATGCTGGGGTGGGGTGACACGTGATGGGTGCTGGGTGCTTCAGCTGGGTGCTTGCCTTGCAGGGTAGAGTGGGTGGAATGGTGGCAGCAGCAGCAGGCCAGGCCCTGGGGACGGCTGGGTGCTTGTGTGTGCACGCTTGGAGGTGGGCTGCGCTGGTGATGCTCTGCAGTTGCGGCGCCTGCTCCAGCTCAGGCAACAAGGTGGTGGTTGTCTGCAGCGCAAGCCATGGCAGTGTGAGCGGCAGCCACCCATCAAGCCCAGCGTGCTGCCTTCCTCCGTTAACCCCCTCCTTTCACGCTTTGGTGCCCCTGCCGCTCCGCAGGTCAAGGGCTCCATCAAGGTGCTGAACAACGGCGCTGGCATCCCAGTGGAGGTCCACAAGACCGAGGTGGGGCTGCTGTTGGCTAGGGCGGCTGGGCATGTGGTGCGCTAGGGCCCTGATGGCTGAGAGCAGGCAAGGGTCATGCCGGTGTGAGGAGAAGTGGGAAGGTGCGTGGAGGCAGGCACATGCGTCCCCGCTGCTCGCAAGGCCGTGTTCATGCCGACCATCCGGTGCACCTACTAAGCGCCTGCCCTTTCCTCTGCCCTGTCCCTTCCACTGCAGGGCATCTATGTGCCGGAGCTCATCTTTGGCAACCTGCTGACCTCCTCCAACTACAACGACAACGAGAAGAAGGTAGGGAGGCAGCTTGCTGCCGGCGCAGAAGGGTCAGTCTGTTGGCGGCCTGCGTTGCCATGCGTGCGTGCCTCCCGCCCTGCTGGTGCTGCAGAGCGGCGTCGGCGCCGTGCCCCAGTGCTCACCCACTCATTCTCCTCGCCGCCCATGTTCAACCGGACCCTTGCCCCGTTACCTTCCGTTTGACGCGCCCCCGCCGCAGGTGACGGGTGGCCGCAACGGCTACGGCGCCAAGCTGGCCAACATCTTCTCCACCAAGTTTGTGCTGGAGACGTGCGACGGCAAGCGCAAGCGCCGCTACAAGCAGACCTTCAGCAAAAACATGAGCAAGAAGGGGGAGCCTGTGATCACGTGCGCTGCCGCTGCTGATGGGGGGAAGCTGGGGTGGCACAAATGGCCTGTTTTTTGCTGCACTGCTCCTGCTGCTGGTGCTCTGCATGTGCTGCTGCTGCTGCTGTGCGTGCTGCTGCAGCTGTCCATGCCGGATGCCGCTCAACTGACCAGGGCCTGGCCTGCCTCCTCCCCTGGCTGTCCTGCAGCGACTGCAAGTCTGATGAGAACTGGACCTGCATCACCTTTTACCCCGACCTGGAGCGCTTCGGGATGGAAGGTGGGGCAGCTGCCTGCATGGCCATGGCTGCTGCAGCCCTGTGCAGGGCATGCCTTCAGGGCATCAACCTCCCAGCCTGCCGCCGCCTGCCCCCAGTCCGCTCTGTCTCTGCCCTCTGTCTCCGCACGCCTGACCTGCCCACACCGTGGTGCACCCCTTTCGTCTCTGCAGAGCTGGAGGAGGAGACGGTGGAGCTGATGCGCAAGCGCGTGTACGACATGGCGGGCATCCTGGGCAAGACCGTCAAGGTGGGGCAGCAGAGCTGCAGTGAACGCAGCGCAAGGGGCAAAGCAGCAATGTGTGTAGCCTGGGGCTGCAATCGAGCCTATGTGCACGCGTGGAGGGGTGTGGGCAAGCCGCACGCCTGGCCTCCGCCCAAGCTTTGCTCCCTTGCATAGCGCAGTGCTGGCTGCCAGGTCCCGCCTGCTGGCCCTGCGCTCACCCTCTTGCCTGCCTCCCGCCTCCCCACCCGCCACTGCCCGCAGGTGTACTACAACGGGCAGCGCCTCAAGTGCAAGACGTTCCAGGAGTATGTGGAGCTGTACCTGGGGTCCAAGGATGCTGGCGTGCCACGCGTCTACGAGCGCTTCTCCGACCGCTGGGAGATCTGCATTGCCACCACGGAGGGGCAGTTCAACCAGGTGAGGGCCCGCTGTGGGGGACAGCAGGCAGGACACACGTGTGATGTGCCAAGGGTGTGGTAGCGCAAGACCGGCGGGTGGGATGGCACACAAGCACCGGGGCACCCCAGTTGGAGGAGTTGTTTGCTGCTGTGATCTTCAACCCTGCTGCGCCGCGCTGTGCTCCCCATCTCAGCCGACTCAATGTATTGGCCGCCCGCTGCCCGTCCTGCCCACAGGTGTCCTTTGTCAACTCCATCTGCACCAACAAGGGCGGCACCCACGTCAACTACGTGGCGGACCAGGTGCGGCATGGGTGCAAGGGCTGGCCAGCAGCAGCAACACAAGGGTGGCTGCAGGCGATGCCGAACACAGGACATCTGTTAACCGCGCCTGCCACCCAACCTGCTCTGCCGCCCCAGGCATGCACACGGCTCCCTCCTCTGACACCACGCCCCTCCTGTCTCCTCTTCCTTGTCCCCTCCCTGCCTGCAGCTGGTCAAGTACCTGTGCGAGATGATCAACAAGAAGGACAAGAAGGCCAACGTGAAGCCCTTCATGGCCAAGAACTACCTCTGGGTCTTTGTGAACTGCCTCATTGAGAACCCGGCCTTTGACTCACAGGCACGTGCACAACGCAGCTGCAGGGCCTGGCTGGGAGTGGGTGTGTTGTTGAGACAGTTACTGGATCGGTGCGTGCTGCGCTGCGTGGCGCTGAGCTTGGCTGGCGCCCGTGTCCCGCATGCCTGCTCATCTCCCGCGCATCTTTCAGCACTTTCAGCATTTTTCAGCACTGCCAACGCCCATTTTCCAAGCCTGCAGACCAAGGACACCCTGACGCTGCGCGCCTCCTCCTTTGGCTCCAAGTGCGATCTGCCCGACGCCTTCTGCAAGAAAGTGGCCAACTCAGGCGTGGTGGACCTCATCCTCTCCTTTGCCTCCTTCAAGGCCAACAAGGAGCTGAAGAAGGGGGACGGCGCCAAGCGGCAGCGCCTCACTGGTGCGTAGCTGAGCTGGGGTGGTGTGCGCAGGAATGCCAGCGCAGCGGTTGCAGGCAGCAAAGCCAGCAGGCGGCAGGGAGTAGTGAGTGGGCAGTTACATGTGCTGCCCCAGCGCAGCATGCATGTGCCCACCTGGCGCTGGGCGCAGTGCTGCCCCACCCGGCTCCCTTGTTGCTCAGCCACGTGCAAGATGTTTTGACACTGCTTGCTGCCCACGCCCGCTGCAGGCATCCCCAAGCTGGAGGACGCCAACGACGCGGGCGGCCGCAACTCGGAGCACTGCACGCTCATCCTGACTGAGGGAGACTCAGCCAAGTCGCTGGCCGTGGCGGGCCTGTCAGTGGTGGGCCGCGATCGCTTTGGCGTGTTCCCCCTCAGGTGAGCACCTGTGGCTTTGCAAAGATTTGGAAGCTGACATGGCATGGGCGGCGGGCAGCCGCAGCAGAGGCAGCAGCCTGCCCTGCTAGAACGAGCGGCCAGCCTGCCTCCATTCTGGGTTGTGCTTGCTCTCATGCACCCACCCAGCCTGCCATTTCACTCGTCTCACTTCGCCCCGCCCACCCAGCTGTGGCCCACAATCTGTTCTCCTGCTGCGTCTCCCCTTGACAGAGGCAAGCTGCTGAACGTGCGCGACGCCAGCGCGGCGCAGATCACCGGCAACGCGGAGATCCAGAACATCAAGCAGATCCTGGGCCTGCAGCACGGCAAGGTGTACACGGATGCCAAGTCGCTGCGCTACGGGCACCTCATGATCATGACCGATCAGGTGGGTACGGGGGCAGAGGGCAGGCAAAGTTGTTCTGTGATGGTTCTTCAGTTCTTTGAAGGGAAGGCGCTCCCGGCACACCACGCTGCTGCCAGTCGGCGCCGTTGGATGCATGTTCTGTGCCTTTCTGTGCTCTGCTGACTGAACCCACCCTGCACTCCACCCTGGCTGGCAGCACTCCGCCCTGACTCACTGTCAACTGGTTTGCACCCACCTTTGCAGGATCACGACGGCTCGCACATCAAGGGCCTTATCATGAACTACTTCCACCACTTCTACCCCTCCCTGCTCAAGCTGCCCGGCTTCCTGGTGGAGTTCATCACACCCATCATCAAGGTGCGCACATGCAGGGGTGGTTTTGGTTGGACAGCAGCAGGCTTGTGGGCCAGGCAGCGAGCTGCTGAAAGTCGGTGGCGGTCAGGCCGGTCTTGGCTTAGGCAGCATGCCAGCCCAGGAGGCACTCACCCTCCCCATGCCCTCCACCGCTCCGTCTGCAACCCCGCCGTCTCTGTGCTGCTTGCTCTCGACCGGCCCCTGGCGTGCAGGCCACCAAGGGCAAGGAGAGCATCTCCTTCTACACCATGCCCGAGTACGAGGAGTGGCGGGAGGCGCGCAATCCCCGCGGCTGGACCATCAAGTACTATAAGGTGGCTGCCTGATGACTTGGGGGGGGTGGGGGTGGCTGGGGATGCAGGTATGTGTTTGTGCAGCAAGAAGAGGATGCTTGCGGCGTGGCTGGCGTGGCTGCACGTCCTCCGGCGAGCTCCACTTCATGCCTCCCCTGCCTCTTCCCTCCCAAATCGCCTCAAAACAGGGTCTGGGTACCTCGACCCCCGCTGAGGCCAAGCAGTACTTTGCCAACATCCAGTCCAACCGCAAGGAGTTTGTGTGGGAGGGTGAGTGGTGGCGTGAGTTGAGGCAGCGCTTGCCTCTGAGGCAACATGCCTGCTCATTTCCGCCTGCACGGTATGGAGTCCTGCCCCAGGCCTGCCAAGCCGCGCCCATCTGCTTCCCCCTGCTGCCCGGCCAGGGCGTTGCCGCATCGGGGCAGGCCAGCCAGCCCACTGCCCCCACTTGTGCGGCCCCAAATGTGCTCCCCTCGCAGGCGAGCCAGACGGCCTGGCGCTGGAGATGGCGTTCAGTAAGAAGAAGGTGGATGACCGCAAGCAGTGGCTGCAGAACTTTGCGCCTGGCACCTTCCTGGACCACACTGCCGACACCATCTCCTACTCCGACTTTGTGCACAAGGTGGGGCAGCAGCTGTGCACAAAATTTAGGGGCACTGGCGGGCTGGCGCGTGTCGTGCAGGGCCACTGGAGGCAACGCAGGGCAAGGCGTGGCGCAGGGAGCGCGTGATGCCCCACTCCTGCCAGGGCCCAGGCACACAGCCGACTGCCACTGCTTCACATTGACACACTCTGTCTCTCAGCTGCTGTCACCACTCTCGCCCCCGCCTGCCCGTCCACAGGAGCTGATCCTGTTCTCTCGTGCCGACCTGGAGCGCTCCATCCCCAACATGGTGGACGGCCTCAAGCCGGGGCAGCGCAAGATCATGTATGCCTGCTTCAAGCGCAACCTGAAGAGCGACATCAAGGTGGCGCAGCTGGCGGGCTACGTGGCGGAGCACTCGGGTGGGTGCAGGGGAAGACAGGTTGGCGGGGGGGCGGCTGTCAGGCTGCGCTGTGTGGGCCGTTTGCTCGTTGCACATAGCTTGGATTTGCATTCCCACATGCCAGTAGCACTCACCTTCATCTGCCGCGCCCTGCCTGCCTGTGCCTGCCTGCCTCCCTGCAGCCTACCACCACGGCGAGGCATCGCTGTCGGGCACGATTGTGGGCCTGGCGCAGGACTTTGTGGGCTCGAACAACGTCAACTACCTGGTGCCGCAGGGTAGGCTGGCTGCCTGGCTGGTCAGCACAGCGTGCAAGCTGCCTGTTTGCTTGGAGCCAGAGCTGGCATGGCATGACGCTGCACCTGCTTGGGGGCCCTGGGTGAGGAAGTGGTGGCCACACATACGCGCTTGGGCTAAAATCACCCGTCTGGCTTGCCACCTGCCCCACCCCGCTTCTCCCCCGCAGGTCAGTTCGGTACGCGGCTGCAGGGCGGCAAGGACGCTGCCAGCGCCCGTTACATTTTCACCCGCCTGGCGCCCCTCACGCGCCACCTGTTCAATGAGCATGACGACCGCCTGCTGGACTACCTGAACGAAGAGGGGCAGAGCATTGAGCCCGAGTGGTGGGTTACACCTGCTCCGCTGGGTGGGCAGTGCGTGCAACTGTACTGGGCAGGCCTTGCCTTCATCCTTACGCCTTACCACCCTTCTGCCCCTGGTACTTGCAATGTAAGGTTGCACATCCAAGCATGCTGATCCTCCCGCCCTGCCTCCCCACCCCGCCCCTCCCAGGTACATGCCCGTGGTGCCCACCGTGCTGGTCAACGGCGCTGATGGCATCGGCACCGGCTGGTCCACCTCCATCCCCAACTTCAACCCGCGGGACATCACCGCCAACCTGCGCCGCATGCTGGACGGCGAGCAGCCGGTGCCCATGCAGCCCTGGTACAAGGGGTTCAAGGGCACCATCGAGGAGGTGGGTTGGCCAGTGCCGAGGCAGGGAAGGGTGGGCATGAGAGGGAGTGCTGCTGGGCCTGGGACAGCACATTGACAGATAGCGGGCGGGAGCCAGCCAGGGTGTCTGCAACTCGCCATGCCTGCCTGCCTGCCTGGCCCCCAAACCCCACAAGCCTCACAGCTTGTAACTGAGGGCACTCTCAGCTTCCACACGCGCTCCCTGTGCCCGCCCCCCTGCAGGTGCCCACCAAGACGACTGGCAAGTCGTACCAGATCTGCGGCGTGATCAACCAGATTGACGACACCACGCTGGAGATCACGGAGCTGCCCATCCGCAAGTGGACGCAGGTGGGCATGTGGGGGGTGCGCTGGTGGGGCTGGGGCGGGGTTGGCGCTGCTGCCTTTGCCACCCGCTCATCATCACTCTGATGAGGCGCTCCGCATGATGAGAGCCCAGCTTTGCCCTGGCTTAGGTCCTCCCACCTCATCGCCACCCCTCCTCACGCCTTGCTCCCTCCTTTGTCTCCGCAGGACTACAAGGAGTTCCTGGAGGAGATGGTGAAGCCTGAGGACAAGAACGCCACGCCCTTCATCACAGACTACAAGGAGTACCACACTGGTGTGTTGGGTTTCGGGAGGGGCAGTGGCAACGGGGTGTGATAGATGGTTGGCCTGGTGAGTGCAGGAGCAGGCGGGTGGTTGGTGCAGCAGGCTGGCCCGGTGAGGGCAGGAGCAGGACGGGTGCTTGGTGGGGCAGGTGGAGAGAGCAGTAGTGTTGGTTAGACACCGCGATGCTGCTGCAGTGTGCCCGCTTGTCTGCCTGCCCAGCAGAGGCCCATTTCTCTATCTTCCCCTCAGCTGCATAATTGCTGGCTGCATCACGGCCCCGTGTGTTTTACCCCGCCTCCTGCAGACCTCACTGTGAACTTCCGGGTGACGCTGACCGAGGCCAAGATGCGCGAGGCGCTGGCGGCGGGCCTGCTGGACAAGTTCAAGCTGAGGGCCAAGATCTCCACGGGTGCGGGGGAAGCAGTAGTTTGTGGAGAGTTGTGTTGGCAGCTTTGCAGGGCCAGGGGCTAGTTTCCGCCGCTGCTGCAGGCGGGAGGGCGGAGGAAACACGGTCGCCTGCATGCACAGTGTGCATGCCTCACCCGTCTGCGCTCCCAGCCTCTGGCCACTCCCTTCTGCCTCCATCATGCACTCACCTGCCTCCCCCTCCCACCCTCCCACGCCCTTCTGCTGTGACACTCCCCAGGCAACATGATGCTGTTCAACTCTGACGGCCTCATCCAGAAGTACTCCTCCCCCGAGGACATCCTGCGCGAATTCTACGACCTGCGCCTGCAGTACTACACCAAGCGGCGTGCCGCGCTGCTGCGGGTGGGTGGGTGGGAACGCAGACGGGAGTGGGCGGGGTGGGTTGATGGGGAAGCCCATTCGTGATGCGGCTGCATAGGTCGATGCATGCCACATCTGAAGCAGGCGCGGCATTCTGCTCAGAGACGCCTGCGTTTGCCCCCGGCACGCTCACTGCAACGTTTCTCAAAACATCGACCCCAAATTTCCCCCTTCCTCTGTACGCCTCTGCACCCGCCTCCTGTGCCTTAATCATGCTTTCTCCTCCCCCTTTCCCAAACACCAGGCTGCCGAGGCCGACCTGCTGCGCATCTCCAACAAGGTGCGCTTCATCCTGGCGGTGGTGGAGGGCCGCCTGAAGCTGAGCAACCGGCGCAAGGCGGACATCGAGAAGGAGCTGGAGGAGGAGGGGTACGACAAGCTGCCCAGCCAGAAGAAGGCGCAGCAGCAGGTGGGTGGCGCGCGGGTGGGGCACTTGTGGGGCGGCAGGCAGGGTGGCGCCGACAGGCGGGGGGACGTGCAGATGTGTGCGTGGATGCGTGGGCGCCGCCCATGGCATAAGGGACTATTCAGCTCGCAATGCCTGCCTAGGTATGTATCTCAAGGCCTGCCACCCAGACCAAGTGTTGCTGGGTCGCACCTCTCAGCCCGCCTCTCTCTGCGTGTGCTCCAGGCGGCAGCGGCGCCAGAGGAGGAGGAGGCTGAGCCGACCGGCGCCAACTACGACTACCTGCTGTCCATGCCTCTGTCCAGCCTGACGCGGGAGAAGGTGGAGTCGCTGAAGAACGTAAGTAGCTGCTGGGGACTCAGGGGTGTGTTCCTTGGGTTTGGCAGGGGGTGGGAGAAGCACGCTGGGCAGGGGCAGAAGTGGGAGGATGGATGGGTGCCTGCTGGCTTGCTTGTGCGTCACGTGCAGCCATGCTGGGACAGCATGCCTTGCGCCGGCGCTGTTCACCTGCGGAGCCTGCTTCCGCCCCTGTGGTGTGCGCGCCTGCAGGAGGCTGAGGACTGGAAGGCGACTGTGGTGCGGCTGCGGGCCACCACCGAGAAGGACATGTGGCGCACCGACATCGACGCTTTCGAGCTGGTGAGGCAGGAGGCAGATGTAGGCGCGCTGGCTGCTGGTGCAGAGCACGGATGCTCATGCTTGCTGGGCCAGTGCTCTGCTGCAGGCCCTCAGGAAAGAGGAGGCCGCCCCTGGCGGGGTATCGTACACACTCTTGTCCCATGCCATGCACACCCAAACCTCTACTCCGTACCCGTGCACACCCACGCACTCGCTGGTCTGCCCTGCCCGCAGGCACTGGAGGAGCACGAGGAGGAGGAGGCGCGCCGGGATTCCCAGCTGTCGCGGCAGCAGGCCAAGGCCAAGGCGGGGCAGAAGGCGGCGGCCAAGAAGGCGGCAGGCAAGGGCAAGGGGAAGCGCAACCAGTGGAGCGACGATGATGAGGACGAGCTGTCCGACTCCGATGATGGTGAGTGGAGGGCATGGGCTGGCAGCCTGAGGGGCACAGGCAGCCTGGGGTGCTCAGCTTGGCTTGGCTACCCAGGCCACAATGGGCCTGGTGGCTGGAGAGAGGCATGCACCGCTGGCAAGCACCTGCAACTGCTGCCCTGGCTCTGCGTCTCTCTTCCATGCCACTGATGTCCTGCCATGCCCAATTGCACCCCAACCTTCACCTCTGCAGATGACGACTTTGAGGACTTTGTGCAGCCCAGGGCGGCAGCAGCGCCCAAGGCACGTGCCGTGCCCAAGCCGCGCGCCGCAGCCCCAGCCGTCAGCATGCAGACCAGCCAGCAGACGGGCGCCACGGCGGGCAGCAAGCGCACGGCCGGCGGCGGCACGCGCAAGCCTGCCGCCCCCAAGGCCGCGGCAGCCAAGCCTGCCGCCCCGGTGGTGATTTCGGAGGACAGCGAGGACGAGGCGCCTGCGCCCAAGGCGGCGCCCCCTCCCCCGCCTCCTGAGGAGGAGATGTCGCTCATGGCACGCCTGGCGGGGCGCATGGGTAGCCTGGGACTGAGCCCCGCTGGCGCTGCTGCTGCGCCCGCGCCGGCCAAGAAGGCGGCAGCGGCGCCCGCGGGAAGCCGCGGCACCGCCGGCGGCTCGCGCCCCGGCCGGGCGGCGGCAGCGGCGGCGACCAAGAAGACCTCCAAGATTGTGATCATCAGGTGGGGGCAAGGGCTCTTGGTAACCGGCTGATTGGGTTGTTAAAGGGGGGCCATCACCGGTCTGGTTTAGCGCCGGAAGATTTTCGCACTGGGAAGAGAGAAGGGGTGGATGCCCAGTGCTAGTCTGGGGAGCCGGGGGGGTCCCGCCTGCGGTGCTCCTGCCCGCTGATTGCCCACCAGCCATGCCCACCGCCCGTCTGCCCTGCCCCTGCCTGCGCCCCCTTCCCCCCCAGCAGTGAGGATGACGAGGAGGAGTCTGAGGAGTCTGTCAGCGAGAGCGACAGCGACGACGAGGTGAACAGCCCTGCGGCCAAGCCGGAGGCCAAGAAGCGCAGCAAGCCGGAGCCCAAGAAGAGCCTGGCAGCCAAGGTGGGGAGCAAGCGTGAGCGTGGACCTCTGGGGGCAGCTGTTGCACAGGATGGCTGATGCAGGGGATGTTCAACTACTGTATGTGCTGTGTCAGTCACTTGCAAGCTCGTCATGTGGTGCACACACACAAAGGCGCCATGCTCGTGATGCTGCCTGCATGCCTCTGGCCGACAGCGCTCGTTGACCCCCGTCCCACCTCTTCCTTCCGCCCTGCAGGCCATGGCCAACAGCAAGCCAGCGCCCGCTGCCTACGACTTTGACGTGGATGAAGATGACGTGGCGGTCTCACCCATGCCCGCGCCCAAGGCCAAGGTGGGTGGGCGGCTGCAGCACTGGCCAGCCTGTGCATTGGCCTAATGCAGTGCCTTGGTGAGCCTGCTGAGCTGCAAAGCAGGCAGGAGTGGAATGCCACCGTAACGGGCAGGTCAAAGCAAAGCGGCACACCTTCCTGCTGCCTCCACCCTGCCTGTGCACCAATGCTGGCCTGTGTGCAGGTCCAGCGCATGCGGCCCAGCCCCTTCAACAAGAACTCGGGCAAGCCTGCGGCGGCCAAGGCGGCAGCGGCGGCGGCGCGGCCTCCCAGCAAGCTGGGCAAGCCGGCTGCGGAGGCGGCCAAGCCTGCGGCCAAGGGCAAGGGCAAGGCGGTGGTGGATGACAGCGACGTGAGTGGGTGGGCCCGCTGGGCAGGGGGCCTGTTTGGGTGTGTGAGCGTTGTTGCAATGCGGCATCACTGATACGCCTGTGCGTGGTCTGGCAACAGTGGGCAGCAACCCTGTCCTGGCCCTGGGCAGGCAGGTTGACTGGCGCGTGGTCTTCCCCGCTCGGCGCCCATCCTGCACAGCGTGCCTTGCCCCACCAGTTTGCCATATGCGCCGCATGCTTCCACCATGCGCCGGCCATTGACGTGCCGGTTGTGTGCTGCTCTGCCTCTGCAGGAGGAGGAGGACGTCATTGACATGAGCATCAGCCCGGCGCCTGTGCGGGCCGCGGCGCCCCGCCGCCAGGTGGCTGCCAGCAAGCCCAAGTATGCGGAGAGCGACTCTGATGGGGGCGACAGCAGCGCATCTGAGAGCGAGGACGAGGCCAGCGACTACTGCCCCAGCGACTGAGCGTGGCGCAGTGCACGGCGGGCAGGCAGCTGGGACATGCTGCCGCCGCGCCGCACTGCAGTGGGACCTGCGCGGTCCCCCTTGTACTTCCCCTGTACCCTGAACCCCTGCTACGACCCGAGGAAACTAGCAGCTTGAGGCTGCTCCCTGTGCAACAAGTGTGACCAGAAGTGTGATGCAGCCCCCGGTGCCACTGACACTGTCAGGTTGCCGTGAACAGCACCAGGTGGCCGCTGCATGATGCTCCGAAGGTGTGGCCCTGCACACCCCCAGGGGTCATGCGACACGGTGGCACCAGCCTTCCCCCCAACAGGGAATGATCACGCATGGCCAGTGTCATGGGACGCCATACGTGATTGGACCCGCATGTGGCGGCCATGCACGGTGCAAAGGGAGCCACCCCACATGTGTCATGCTGGTGTCACAGTCGACCGACCTGTGTTTACGACCATTCGCACACTCGAGCGCCCCCCAACACGTGTGCGCAGAGTTGGTGATTTTTGTGCATGCATGAAAAGCTGTGAAACGCGTACAGTTTGGCCTGGGCTTTTCACAGCCGCCCAATAGGTACGCTGGCCAGCGTGGCAGTCGGAGCGCGGAGGGGGCCCTTTGGGCCCTTTATGAGGTGCTCGCACGTTGCATTTGACCTTTACACACTATTCAGACTGTCTCCTGTGCTCGGACACGCCCCTGTGAAGCAGACGCCGCTGGAATAACCGAGCTCTTCCCGCTGGGCGTCTCTCCCGCTCAGCTCCCGCTGAACAGGTGTGATACCAAAGCAGCCTTGCAGCAATTTGCATCGGCAGGGGCGATTCGTTAGGGCGCCGGGTAGGTACGCCCCCCGCACGCCCGGGTGGCGAGCGTCACCCACCATTTGGGTGATTGACACTCGTCTCCATGCTCCGCATTCTTGCAGGCCATGGAAGTTGTCACTCACACGGAAACCAGCCCTGCGGCAGGTTGGGAACTCGCGCAGGCGCGGGCAGGCGCCGCCGACGCGACGTCCTCAGGAGGCTCCGGCGGCGGGACTGCCCGTGAGCGGCTCTGCGACCGCCCCAGTCGCTCCTGCCGCGTGCCCGGCTGCTGCGAAGCGCTGGCAAACGGATATGCCAAGGTAAGGCAGGTCGTCAGTTGGGATGCATCATCCACCCTCTTTCTGATGCAACCCATGTGCCCCAACCCACATGGCATGTGCCTCCTGCGCCTCCGAGAGTCTTCCCTGGCATGCCGCCCCCTCTGGAGGCAGGGGCTGACACACAGTGCTGCTGCCCTTCTCCCGCGCTGCCCTTCTGCAGAAGCACCGCATCTGTCTCACACATTCTGCGGCGCTTGCAGTGGACATGGGGCCAGAGCAGGGCTTTGTGCGCTTCTGCCAGCAGGTGGGTGCCCGCCGCACTGCACCCCAGCAGGCCGTCCCCAAGGGGAAACGCCTTGGAGGCAGGCGGCCCCCTGCCTGCAATGGAAGGAGGCAGCATCCAGCCCTGCTCCGACCAGCGTTACTTCCCGCCCTGCCTGAGCAGCGTGTGCCGCTGCCCCATCACACCCGATCGCGTGCCCCACCTCCTCACCACAGCCCCTACCTGCCCCCGCTCCCCTGCCCTTTTGTTGAGCAGTGCGGCCGCCTGCACAGCACGAGCGATTTCTCTGGGAACCAGCGCAGCTGCCGCAGCAGCCTGGAACGCCAGGCGCTGCGGCGCAAGCGGATGCGCAAGGAGCGGGAGGATGAGTGCTGGCGCAACGAGGGGCGCCCCCGGCTGAACCCCGCCTCAGGCTCCGACGATGGGGAGTGGCAGCAGGAGAGGGCCCCATCTGCGCTGCCCCACCAGGAAGCCCAGCAGGCTGTGCAGATGGGCATGGCAGCGCAGCAAGCGGTGCAGGCGCCCGGCGCGGCAGTGCAACTGGCGGGCTGGCCGGTGCTGACCTGGCGTGAACAGCAGGCTCAGCAGCAGCAGCAGCAGCAGCAGCAGGCGCAGGTGCAGCGTCTGGTGCAGCAGCAGCAGCAGGCGCAGCAGCGTTGCTGGCAGCAGCAGGCGCAGGCACACTGTCAACAACAGCAGCAGCAGGCACTGCAGCAGCAACAGGCGCAGGCACACTGTCGGGCACAGCAGCAGCAGCAGCAGGTACAGGAACACTGTCAGCAGCAGCAGCAGCATGCACTGCAGCAGAGGCAGGCGCAGCAGAGTTGCTGGCAGCAGTGGTTGCCTGATTCCCGGCCGTCGCTGGCGCCACCGCAAGCTGCCGTGCGCCTGCTGCCTCAGCAGCCCACACAGCTGTCTCAGCCGGTGCCTGTGGTGACTGCGAGCACAGCATTGCAGCCCCTGCCCGACATACACGCCTCACCTGGCACTCCTGACGCCGGCGCGGCAGCCGACGTGCCTGCTGCCACCCACAGCGGCGACACCTGGGCTGCATGCGCGTTGCAAGCTGCACCCTCGGAGCCGCAGCCACAGCCGGGGCTGCTGGCGCTGCCGCACTCGATGCCACAGCAGCTGCCGCAGGTGCCAGCCCAGCTGCCAGCCCAGCCACAGCAGCAGCAGCCACAGCCGCTGGCGGTGGCTCCAGGCACGGTGCATCTGCCGATCGAGCTGGTGCAGCAGCTGCTGCAGCTGCTGCAAAGCTTGGCGGAGCTAGGCAGTGCAAAGGGCGTGGTGGGCACAGCGGTGAGTCGCATGCCATGCAAGGGGGGCCTGCAGGGGCGCTGGCACACCCTTCACCTTGCAGTGGCCAAAGGCCCATTCTCCCAATACTTGCCATGCTGCGCGCTGAGCAACTGCCTGCACGCCTCACGAGGCACACCACCCGCTCACACCCAAGTGGCATGCCCCACTGCCCGCTGCAGGCACAGGCGGCGGTCCAACCTCCGGCTCAACGCGGCGTCGGGCAGCTGCATGGGGTGCCAACCCAGGCTGCCCAGGAAGGAGGGCAGCAGCTGCTCCCGGTCCTGGACAGGGCAGCCCTGCTGGTCCTGCTGACAGCCGGCGCGTGCTGACGTCAGCGGGCGGCGTGCAAGCGTGGCTGGCGGCGTGCGGGAGCGCAACGGGTTGTCATGGACACCCCCGACACATCAGCGCGAAAAGCTCTGGTCCCTACTACTGGGTTATCTGGGCACAGTTCGGGACCTGATCAGTGCTCCTTGGAGTAGCCTGGGTCAGTTTTGTATAATAGGAACGTAGGATGTGTAACCTTCGCAATCCCCTAACAGGACGACGCTCTGTAGATCTACTATTTGATTGGCTTGGCACAGTTTCAAACCCGCCCAGTGCTGCTAGTAGCAGCCTGGAGCAGTTATGTACAACACGGGCGTGGGATGTGTAGCCTTTGCAGTCACCCCGATGGGAAAGCGTGCCAAGGTAGGTTGGACAGCAGGCGGCGGCATGCCAGCGCAGAACATGCTGAGGCGATTGCTGGCGTGCATCTGCACTGGAATGAATGATATTTGGGCTCTGTGTTTTCTTTGAAATCTTTTCATTACCGTGCCTGCAGGTGGAGGAGCAGGACCTTCATGCACGACGGGAATGCCGCAGCGGCCGCTCGCATGGCGCCAGCACTGCACCAGATAGAAGGAGGGTGAGAACCTATCTCGGCTCTCATCGCGTTCTAACCCATAGGTGTGACTCACCCTGCAGACTGTGCTGTTCCCAGGTAGTCGATATGCAGCGAGCGGTGAACTTTGCGCGGACTTTGCGCGCCCTGCAGCGCGCTCACCCTCTATGGTCTCCTGATGTCTGTCGCAACATACTAATGTGGCGAGAGGCGCATATCGCCCCCGCAACGGCGACCTGGCCAGCTCGGCGCCGCACGCTCTCAGCCGCGGCGAAGAGGGCGCAGGAACTGGGGACAGCCACCGAGGAGCTACCAGTGACGCAGCCGGCGCTGCCGCTGTGCGAGCGCCCCGCGCAGCACTCGGCGACACTGGCGGAGCTGCTGGCGTGGCGGGAGGCGGCGGCGGAGCAGGTGGCGGCAGTGGGGGACAGCTGGGAGCGTGAGGATGAGGGCCCCTCAGTGGAGGACCTGCAGGTGGGTGCATGACGAGAGGGCAGTAAGGATGTGCACTGGAGGAAAGTGCAGCTGGCTGTGGCGTTTGCTCACCAGGGCACGCCCCCTTTCGAACCTGGCTGCACCCAATGCACACTGCGCCTTGCCACACGCTACACACCAGCCTCCGACCCTGCCCTTCTGCCCTCCTGCTCGCCGCCCTACGCAGACGGAGCTGAGCTGGCTGCTGGATGACGCACTCGTTGCCCTGGCGCGGCAGGGCGCTGACTGGCGCAGCACCAGCTGGCAGCAGGTGGAGCGGGATTTGAGGAGCGGGGGGGCGCTCAGGGAGGGCGCCTGCCAGCACTTGGTGCAGCTGCGGGAGCCGCTGGAGGCGCTGGGTGAGTGCCGGAACAGCAGGGCAGGGAGACGTAGCAGTAGGAGACGTAATCACAGCAGGGGGCAAGCGCAGCTGCTGGCGTGCCGCGTGTCGCAGTGCGGGGCTGGGTCTTGTGCGGAGCGTGAGGAAGGGGAGCGGGCAGAGAGCTTGTTTTGAGCGTGCAAGCACTGCGGGCACGCTGGCCTGCAGCATTGTCACAAAGCGGCTTCTCCCGTGCTGCACCGCGCTCAGCTTGTGTGCCAGCCTGCCACCTGCCCTGCTCCCCTGCAGAGGCCATCTGGCAGCAGCGCCTGCGGCAGCGCGTGCCGCTGCAGTACCTCACCTCCTCCGCCTTCTGGCGGGACTTTGTGCTGTCAGGTGCGTGGGGGCTGCCAAATGCAAGGGGAGGTGGGCATGCGCGTTAGATGGAGCAGTGGGCATTGCTACTGGGAACCTGCCAGTAGTGCACCCGGTTGTGGGTGCTGCCCTGCACCCCATCTGATGTTGATACTGAGCACCAAACAGACGTGGTGTGGTGGGTTTGACCACCTCTCATGGCCCGCTTCTCCCGACCACGCCCCCTTCCCGTACCCACTCCTGACCTCCTCCCTGCCCCTCCCTGCCCCTCCCTGCTCCTGCAGTGGGCCCCGGCGTGCTCATCCCCCGCCCAGAAACCGAGCTGATGATTGATTTCGTGCAAGAAGCGGTGGCTTCCAACCCGTCGCTGGCCTCTGGCGTTTGGGCAGACCTGGGCACCGGCAGCGGTGCGCTGGCGGTGGGCGTGGCGCGCGCGCTGCCAGAGGCGCGGCAGGTGCGCCGCGTGTGTGTGTGACCTGCCCATGCTGTGCTGCGCCCAAGCCGCCGCCGGCAGCTCTTCTGGGACGTGCTCTTGGTCGCCTGGCACCAGCAAATGCCTGGCACCCTTGCTGCCCGCTCGGCCCGGCCTCCCCGCCCTGCCCCATCATCCCCAGGACCCCTCCCAGGCCTACTTCTTCCTTTTCCATCCGCCGCCGCCACCTGTTGTTGTTGTGCAGGTGTATTCGGTTGACCTGAGCCCGGTCCCCCTGGCCTACGCCGCCTTCAACGCTCAGCGCCTGGGCGTGGCGGGCAGGCTGACGCCGCTGCAGGGGAGCTGGTTAGAGCCACTGGAGGCGGCGGGGGTGCGCCAGCTGGCGGGGGTGGTGAGCAACCCGCCCTACATCCCATCCACAGACATGCCCGGGCTGCAGGCGGAGGTCGGCAGGTGAGCCGGGGGCTGGGGGCGCAGGAGCGAGTGCGTACAGACTGCGAACAGATGGAAGTGAGGACAAGGATGAGGCCGGGGCGTGCGCTGAAGCTGGGCCAGTAAACGCGAGGAGTAGGCGATAATGGCAGAGATGTTGTGTGGTGTTCAAGTTTGTAAGCCCGCCTGCCGCCGCCAGCGCCGCACTGACGCAGGCTCCCTCTCCCCCCTCACCTCTCGCCCCACTGTTACCCTCCCTCCGACCCTTTGCAGGCACGAGCCGCACCTGGCGCTCCACGGCGGCGAGGGGCTGGGCATTGACTGCCTGCTGCCCATCTGCACGGGGGCAGCCCGCCTGCTGCAGCCGGGCGGATTCCTGGCGCTGGAGACGGCGGGAGGCGAGCAGGCACACTACATTGCCGACCTCCTGCGCCACATGCGTGCCAGCGTGTGTGGGGGCGGCAGCCAGGCGGGCAGCGACCCGTACTCCAGCGACGGCGGCAGCGGCAGCGGCGGCAGCGGGTGGGGGAGTGAGGAAGATGAGGAGGCACCCGCCTTCTTTGAGGTGCGGGTGCGCAAGGACCTGCGTGGGGTGGACCGGTTCGTGACTGCCACGCGCAGCGCTGGCCACAGCAGCAGCGGCACCAGCGGCGGGGACAGCGATTGAGGTTTATTGTTACGCAGGTGTAGACTGGTAGTGTAGCTAGCCCAATGCAACCCTTGGAAGTCCCCTCCCCCTGCCAATTTAACCCCTGTCGCCCTGCCATGGCTCCCTTTAGCTCACTCTCCACCTCGCCATTGTATGCAGCAATCACAAAAGTACTATCTTCTGCCGGTTGGTCCGTGCACACAGCTTGCCAGCGCAAGGCAATCGTTCACGTTGTAAAGTATGAGGCCTGATATTAGTTGGTCACCGGGACCGCACCTCATGCCTGCCTGACCTGCTGCCAGCTGCGGCCCAGCTTCAGCAGTGTGGCTGCGCGGGGGACTCCTGGGGTCGTGTCACCGGCCCCTATTCATGCTGGTCGCTGTCCGCAGCCACCGGCGCCAGCTCAGCGCCAAATGTGCAGGCAAGCCGGCACGTGCCGTGATTCTTGTTACTGTTTTCGATTCCCTCGTTCCAACCCTCGGCCGGCCTCTTGACTTCCCCTCCAGGGTCGACACAAACAAGCAGCCATGGCAGAGTGAGCGCCAAGCCCAGTGTTTTGCTTGGCTTGGCTGCTGGGTCCACTGTGGACCCTCCACCCCTGCTCCACCCCAGGGTGTTGCTGGCTGCTCCACTGCCTGCAGATGGGCTGCTGGAGCTGCGCTCGGCGCGGCGGCGATGCACCACCACCGTAAACATGAGCACGAGAGGGATCAGGCGAGAAGCGCGGCAGCGGTAGCTGACGTTGCAGCTGCTCGGTGGTGCTGGCAAAGGAGGTGCCGCTTGGTGTGGTGCCTGCTTCAGCAGGTCCTATTTGCTGACTGCCCTGCTGCTTGATTTTCTCCAGTGTTCTCCACCCGCCATCTGCTGCAGGCGGCTGCCGGTGTCCCTGCGGCTGCGCCTGCGGCTGGCGTGGTCCCGGGTGCTGCTCCAGTCAGCCAGGTGCGGGGCACCGGCCTGCACCTAGCCAATGGGTGCAACCCGCAGCTTTAGTTTGAGCTGGAGCTGCTCCTGCCAGCTCCACACAGCACGGTCCTGGGCTGCCATTTCACAGGCATACTGTTGTGTGCTTCCTTCTGCCCCTGGGCTTTTGCAGCGCCCTCCTGTCACCGCTGCCGGCGGGGGCATGGCGCCTGGTGGCATGATGCCAGCTGGCGCCGGCGCCGCCCCGGTGGGCGCAGGCTACTCTCACACTTCAGAGCACCACACCTCCGAGTCGGGTGCTGAGCGGTATGCCTCCACTCATACGGGGATGTGAGGCCTGGATGTCGGTGCCGGTGACTCCAGCAGGGCACTGCGACAGGCTGGCGGTATGTGTCAGGCCTGCAGGCAGCCGCCCAGCCCACATGGGGCAGGGGCACCACAGTTGCCACCGAGGCTTTTTCCCCTGTGTTGCTCTTGATACAAGTGCCGCTGTGCATGCGCTGTCTCTCGTGTGGTATGTTTAGCATGCAATCTGTGTGAAGCAATGCTGTCGGATAGGGACGGACAGCTGTATGGAGAGGCAGGGCGCAGGGCAGGACAGCCAGGGGCCGCAGGAGAGCGGCACCGAAGGGCGCGTTGTAAAAGGGCATGTGCCAACATCGGCATCGCTGGTCGCCAATGCTGGCCAGACTTGCCTGTTATCCAGGCCCGTATTCACTCTGGCAGGGTTGTAATGGGCACACCCAATGGACAGCCTGCCCCACCGCCAGCCTGGCTCCGCCGCCGCCATGGCGCCACATGCTGTCCTGCCCACATGCCGTCCGCGCCAGCGCCCTCCCTGCGCCGCCGATTTACATTTTTGGTTGGATTGCATTTACCAGGAGCGCTCAGGTCATACATGCAGCTGCATTGATTGAGGGCGCAACAAGATACGCGCCCTTTGCACAGCCAGGTCGCTGTTCCTGCAACCGGGGCACCGCCAAGCGCTCCAAGCAGCAGCTGCAGCGTTCACCAGCGCGATGGCAGATGCAACTGCGGTGGCGGCGGTGGCCAACGGCAGCAAGTGAGTTTGCACGATGATACTCTAGGGCTTCAAAGTGTCTTGCCAAGCCGCCGGCCGCTTGCGACACCCCCGGCCAACTGGTGCTGCCGCCGCCGCTGCCTGCCGCCACTTGCCGCCTGCCGCCGCCGCTCACCTCCCCCACTTGTTGCCCCGCCCCGCCTCGCCAGGCCTGTACCCGAGGGCTTCACAGTGCGCACCGAGGGCAAGGCCAGCATCCTGCAGAGCGGCAATGACGTGTTCTTCAACCCAGCCCAGGTCATCAACCGCGATATGTCCCTCTCCGGTGCGTGAGCTCTTGTCGCCTGCCCCTGCTGTCAGACGTCGTTCAAGCAACCTAGCCCTGCTGTCAGCCATCATTCAGGCAGCCTGCCCCTGCTGTGATCTGCGCGTGTAGCCTACCCCTGCTTCTGTGGCTGGCTTGTGGAGCAGGCTGGACAGGGCAGCGCAGGACAGGGTGCAGTTGCATTGACGCATGGCGCGGTGGCTGCTTGAGACGCAAATTGAGGTGGGCCGCACACTGCGGCGCACAGAGCTTGGCCCTCTCCCCTCGCCCCGCTGTGCAACCGCTGCGCAACCGCTGCCCAACGGTGGCGTGCCCCTCACCGTGCACCCCGCCTCTGCCCCCACCTCTGCCACGCCCCCCTGCCTGTGCAGTGCTCAAGTACTTTATCGCCCAGCGGGAGAAGGAGATTGCCAGCGGGGAGGCGCGCAAGCGCTTCCACAAAGCCCTGAACCAGGGGGCGGTGGGGGCGGGGGCCAAGGCGCCCAAGGAGGGCGAGGGGGTGCGCGTGCTGGAGGGCCTCGCAGCCTCGGGGCTGCGCGCCATACGGTGGGTGCCTGGGTTCCCTATGTCATGACGCGCCCTGCGACTGCCTGCCATAGCTTGCATGCCATTGGATGCTAGAGGGCCTCGCTGCCTCGGGGCTGCGCACTGTACAGTGGGCGCGCGGCATCAGCTGCCACAGCCTGCATCTGCCGGCCCGGCTGCCCAATCCTCAAGCGCCATCCTGCCTGCCAAAGCATGTTGCTGCCGCCCCCCCTGCCCTGGGTATGCTGCTGGCCCTGCCCTGGCCGCATACCCCTGACTCGTTATTTGTTGTCTTACCCGCAGGTACGCCACCGAGATTGAGGGTGTGCGGGAGGTGGTTGCAAACGACCTGGACCCGCAGGGTGGGTGGGGCCTGGTGGCTTGGTGCTGGGCAGAACCTGGGTTGGAGCGCTGCAGTTGTGCACAGCTGTCTGCGGCAGTCGTCTCGCAGGGACCGGGCACGTCGTGCATGCAGCGGCACTTGGCGGTGTAGAGCAGCCCCGCATGCGCTGGGTCTTCCTCTTTGAGCTCACAACATCGAGCTCACAAGCTCAGCCAGTCTGTTTAGTTGTCTCTGCAGCGGTACAGCCCATGGCGCGCAGCCTGACAGTGTTTGTCCTGCAATGAACAAGAGCCGTTGCTGCTCCCCCTTCCTCATTCTCTGTGCAGTGGTTGAGTCGATGAAGCGCAACATCGAGTACAACGGCGGCCCGGCGGCCCAGAAGGTCACCCCGTCTGTGGGGGATGCACGCCTGGTGTGCCTGCAGGTGAGGGCGCAGCCCTGCCGCAGCTGCTGCCACGCTGCACGCCATGGGCCGGCCGCGCTGCGCTGCGCTGCGCTGCCTGCTGTGCGGTGCCTGCTGTGCGCCGCCGCCCACAAAGCGCCCGCTGGGGATTGGCGCCCGCAGCCGTATGCCTCAGACCGCACGGGCCACTCACCCTTTTCCATGCTTCCTCCTGTCCAGTCGTAGGGACCATCCAATCCACCTTCACTGAATCTTTTGAACGCCAGTGAATCTTGGACCGTAAGGCTCACCCCTTTGTCACCATTTTTGCCTTACCCCCCTCCTTCCTCCTTCCACCTGCCTCTCCTCACAGAATTCGTACCTGTTTGATGCCGTGGACCTCGACCCTTATGGCTCGCCCTCCAAGCTGCTGGATGCGGCGGTGCAGGTGGGTGAGGTGCTGTTGAGGGCGGCGGGAGGGCAGCAGCTGTGCGGGAGTGCCGGTGACACGGGCGGGCAGCTGGGTCGGGCAAGTGCGTCGGGCAGCTGGGGGTGTGGGCAGCTGTTGGGAGCGCAGCTGTCAGACGTGGGAGGCGAGCTCTGAGATTGATACAGGTGATAAAGCGTAGCCGAGGGAGGGCAGCAACAGCAGGGGCCGCAGGACGCCGCTTGGTGGAGATGTCACTGCCAGGTGCCCCGTGCCACTGCCACCCACCCTGCCCATCCCTGCCGCTCATACCGCGGACACCAAACACTGCCCCCCCACCCGATCCTGGCTACGTGCCCACGCACCCCTTGCAGGCTGTGTCTGAGGGCGGGCTGCTGCTCTCAGGGCCACCGCTGGCGCCACATGCTCTCCCGGGCCAGTCAGCGAGTCTGCTCTCTCATAGTTGCACCGTTCAGTGTTCCGTGCACGCAGGCTGTGTCCGAGGGTGGCCTGCTGCTGGTGACCGCCACCGACATGGCAGTGCTGTGCGGCAACAACGGGGAGGCATGCTACGCCAAGTACGCATCCTACCCGCTGCATAAGTGAGTGCGGGACGAGGGCAGGAGGCGGAGGGGCAAGAGAGACAGAAGAGGAGGGCAGGCAGGGAGGTGTGCTATGCCAAGTGTGCTATGCCAAGCTCGTACCCACTGCACAAGTGGAGTGATGACCTGGGTGGCGTGGTAGGGAGCACGCGGGGGCAGGAGAGGAGGTGTTGAATTTTGGGCCACAGGGCGGCCGCCATCTCCTGCTGTACTTGCAATCAAATCATGGTGTGTCTTTATTGCAGGCTGCACCGCCACGCACAGCGCTGCGCATCTGGCTGGCGAGCCTGGACGATCATGCCGTGTGGCGCAACCAACCGCACTGCCCTGCTTTCCCCCTGTACTGCAGGTCGTACTGCCACGAGCAGGCGCTGCGCATCCTGCTGGCCTCCATTGAGCAGCACGCGGCGCGGTACAAGCGCCACATCGTGCCCCTCCTCTCCCTCTCCATCGACTTCTACATCCGCATCTTTGTGCGCGTCTACACCTCGGGTGAGCCTGGCCTTTCACCTGCTGCGGTAGGCAAGTGCTAGTCGACGGTGGCACTCCATGCGTCCCGCCGCGTCCCGCCGCCCACGCGAAGATCGGCACTTCCCGCTGTGCCAGCCTGCCTTCACCCACCCCCACCGCTCCATTGCCTCACGGATTCCTTCCTCCTCCAATTACCTTTTCTCTTGCAGCCGCCGAGGTCAAGAACGTTGCCTCCCGCCTGGGCTACGTGTGGCAGTCCACCGGCTGCGACTCCTTCTACTGGCAGCGCGTGGGGCGCAAGGTGCTCAAGGGCGGCGGCAGCATCAAGTACTCGCCAGGTGCGTAGCCTGCCCGCCAAGACATTTCCATATCTGCACCATATGTTGGGCTGCAGGCATGGGCCCCAAATGTGCCGGGCAAGTGTGCGGAGATTGGGCGCATGGGGTGGGCTGAGGCATGGGCCCTGCTTTGCCAGAGGAGTGCCCATTCACAGGGCCTGGCTTCCAGCTTTAGCAACCGGGCTTCCACTCCAGCGTGACCCGCCCTCCCCACTCCCCTTCTGCTGCAGGCATGGGGCCCGCGGTGCCAGAAAAGTGCCCTGAGACCGGTTCTGGCTTCCAGATGGGCGGACCCTTCTGGGCGGAACCCATCCACGACCCTGAGTGGGTGCGGGGGCTGCTGGAGCAGGTCAAGGCAGACAAGGACAAGTGAGCACATTTAGGGGAAGGGGGTGGCGTGAAGGGAGTAGAAGTGGGGTGGGAGGCAGAGTGGATGGGGCGCTGCTGGAGCAGGTCGAGGCAGGCAAGGGACGGTGAGTGGTGCCGGACTGAAGATGGCAGGGGGATGTTTGATCAGCAGAGGAGGAGGAGAGGAGGGATCTGGGGGTGCTGCCCGCCCACCTGCACTCCACCTCCACATTTTGTTGACACTTGCCAGGCGCCCCCTCCACTGCAGCCTGCATGCCCACCAACCCAGCCCACCTTGCTCATGGCTGTGTGAACCCCATGCACCCCCCTGCCCCGCAGCTTGCCCGCCTACCCCATCCTGACTTGTGTGTCTGAACAACTGCCAGAGTCCCCTTCCACTTCCAACCCTGCGTGCCTGCAACTCACACCGTGCTCACGCCTGTGTTGACCCCCCCCCCGCCCCCCGCAGCCTGCCCGCCTACTCCAAGCTGCACTCCATCCTCACCTCTGTGTCCGAGGAGCTCCCAGACGTGCCCCTCTACTTCAACCTGCACGATGTGTGCAAGACGCTGCGCTCCACCGCCCCGCGCTCAGAGGCCATCCGCTCGGCGCTGGTCAACGCCGGGTACAGGTGGGGCGATTTTTTGTTTCGGGATTATGGAAACATCAAGCTAGCGAGTCAGCACGGAAGTGGTTGGGGAGTGGGGCGCGCTCAGGAGCCATCCGCTCGGCGCTGGTCAACGCCGGGTACAGGTGCGCTGACGTGTACATCAAGCCAGCGATTGGCAGCAGAGCTGTGGGAAGATGGGGTGCTACTCAAGGTTCACCCGGTCAGCGCTGGTGCACATGTTACCCAGCTGCTCTCCTTTGGTGGGCAGGGTGGGTGGCAGCAAATCACGAGCTTTCCTCCCGCTCCCGCCCACGTCACCCCACCGTCTCGCCGCCCCGCCCACGCCGCCATTGCGCAGGGTGTCTGGGTCGCACGCCAACCCGCTGGGCATCAAGACGGACGCCCCCTGGAGCGTGATGTGGGACGTGATGCGCTGCTGGGTGAAGGAGCACCCGGTGAAGAAGCCGCAGGCGGGGTCCTCAGGTGTGCTGCTGTGCCGTGCTGTGCTGTGCTGTGCTGTGCCATGCCGTGCCGTGCCGTGCCGTGCTGTGCTTTGCTGTGCCATGCCGTGGCTGTGCCGTGCTGTGCTGGGCGCCTGCCTGCTACGACCAGCTGCTCCCCGCGATCGCCACGCCTCACCCCATCACTGATAGGGTTTAGGGTTTAGGGAACCTGCCAACCTGCCAACTTGTTCGCCCAACTCCACCCTTGCCCGCCCGTCCCCATCCTCTCTTTCCCTGGCATGTGCAGCTGAGAGCATTCTGTCCAAGGAGCCGCAACTGAAGGCCGACTTCTCTCGCGCGTCCCAGGCGATGAGCAAGGCGCGGCAGAAGGGGGTGCCACGCTACCTCCCCAACCCAGGTGCGCTGTTGTGTGTGCTTGGCTTCCGGGGCTGGGCTGCGGGCTGCTTCTGGCTGTGCTGGGTTGGGCACGACAGTTGGAGAGATTTGGGCTGGGGTGAGGCTGGCAGGCTGTGAGCTTGTGGGTTCATTCTAAAACAGACAGTTGGGCAAGCTCCAGCTCAGGCCAAGGATGCACCAGGGTGCGCTGTGCTGACCTGGACTGCTGCCTATCCGGCTGCCTGCAGAGGCCAACTGGGGTCCCAAGCCGCGGCACGGCCGCCCCGTCAAGCAGCAGAAGACCCAGGGGGGGCAGGAGGAGGAGGAGCAGCAGCAGGGCAATGCTGCAGCGGCGGCGGCGGGCGATCAGCAGGAAGCGGAGCAGCAGCCGGCGGAGCAGCAGCAGCAGCAGCAGCAGCAGCAGGCGGCAGATGGGGCGGCTGGGGGAGCAGCGGAACCAATGGAGCAGGACGCTGCGGTGGCAGCAGCTGCAGACGGGAAGGTGTAGGGTGGCTGCCCGTCTCCCCGGTTCAAGCTGCATTGGACTTTGGCCCCTGAACCGCTTCATCCTTGCCTGTCCCACCTCCCCTGCCATTGCCCTTGCTCTGCCTTCTCCCACTGACTCGTCTCCGTGCCACCTTTCCTCTGGTTTCGTGACCCTGATATCTTGCATTCTGAAGCAAAGTAAGTTACAGCAACGCATGTGTGCAGCAACACAGATAAAATATAGCACGACACAGAATGCAAGCACGCGCGAGTTGCCGCGCAGGGGAGAGGTTTCATGGGTGCTGGGGTGCCCAAGCGGCGGCCACACATTCAGCGGCTCCGGGGCGGCAGGCAACAGGTGAAGGGTGGGGGAAGGGGCAAGGGTGGGGCAGGGGCTGGGTATGGCGCGGGTGGGGAGGGAGCAAGGGCTCTTGAGCCGTGGCAAGCACGCTGTGGGCTGCCAGGGGTCTCTGAGCTGTGGCTCTGGAGTTGAGGCAAGCACAGTGTGGGCTGCCAGAACTGCTAGAGCGGTGGCAGGCCCAAAGTTGGGCGGCCGATGATCCCGATCCGGGGCAGGCCCATGTGGGCTGCCCCGGTGGGGCGAGCTGTGGCTAGGGGCTTGAGAAGCGGGTGCTGCTGCTGCCGCCACCCCTATGCAAAGAACACCTGCATGGCACCAGCACACCCGTGCCATGGGTTGAGCAGGGGTGCTGCTGCTTGTGGGCAAGTGCCCATGAAGCATAAGCCCCGCGGCCACGTGGTGTGGCTTTGGGTCGCGCGCTGGCGGCTGAGTGCCGCATGAGGCGCTGTGTGGCCAATCATCCCCCGCGCCGCCCAGCCTCAAGGCAGTGAAGCCGAGAGGGCCACTGAAACGGCGCGGTTGGGAAGCGCAGGTGTTTCGCATGCCAGAAAGCTGCATGGGCAGGCTGTGCGGGGTGCCAGGCTGCCCAATGGGGCTTCCCCCGTCACTTGTGTGGAGGGGAAAATAGCTGACGTTTGGGGCGGGTGGGCCCCGGTGACAGCGGTGCATGCCTGGGTGCCAAGTGGCACTTCCAGGGCTTGCAAACGAAGCTGCTGCGACGTTTGAGCGCGCACGCACTGTGCGCGGCTTGCTTGGTCCATCTGCACAAGGCGCCTGCTCAGCGCCCCGCCCCCCTCCGCCCCCGCCCCCGCCGCTCCGCCCGCCGCCCGCTGCCGCCGGCGCACGCCTGCCGCGCGGCCGCCGCAAGCCCCAGCTGGCTGCTCCGCTGCCTGCCCAGCGTCGCGACTCGCTGGGCAGGGTAGCTTCCTCGCAGCTGCCCCAGGCCGGCGGAGGCGGCCCGGGCTTGGGAGCTTTGGGGGCTCACCCAGGCGGGGGGCGGCTCATGCGCCCATGGCGCCAGACTGGGGCTCGCGGGCGGTGGGCAGGGCGTCCTCCTCCGCCTCCGCCTGCAAGTTTGGGAGGAGGGGTGGGGCAGGAAGGGGTGCGCAGGGTGGTGAGGGCAGCGTCAAGATCTTGATGCAGGAAGGACATCCACGCCTGACTGCCGCAAGGCTGCCGGCCCCAACAGCCGGCCGGGCCTGCCCACCTGCTTACCCAGCTTGTACTTATTCTCGCACCTGCCGAGCTGCCTGGATTGCACAGCTGCCCACCTGCAGCGCCCCCACTGTCTGACACGGCACTGCACGCCCTCCCACACACCCCATGTGCAACAGCAGGATCGGGCCCTCTTGCAACAGCAAGCGGGTGCATGGTCCCCACCTGCAGTGTCTCCACAGTCTGCCGCTGCATCTCGTCCATGGAGCAGTCGGGGCACTGCAGCAGGCATGAGGGGAAGGCACATGGACAGCATCTGGGTATCAAGCGGGGGGCTGTGGAGTTTGGTCAGGCCAGGGCGTGGCGGCCAGGCAGCACAGGTGGTGCAGGCAGCCAGCCAGCCAGCACCGACAGGTAGGCAGGCGGGCGGGCAGGCGGGCGGGCGGGCGGGCTGCTCCCCACACTCCTCCACCCTTGCACATGCTCTGCCGTCCCGCATCCACATCTGGTGCCACCCGTATTACCCCATCTGCTTCAACAATTCATTCAACCCTGTAAGTCAGTCCAATAAAGCCGCACCCCATCCCCTTCCTCACCTCCCTCTCTGCCTTCACCACCGCCTCGGCATCTGACGCCAGCCTCTCGTTCCACCCCGGCACCTGCTTGATGTGGGACTTGGTGCAGCCTGGAGAAGGGTAGGAGGAGTAGGGTGCGAAGGGACGGCCAGAGTAAGCGCCGCGGGTGGGACGGGAGCATGGGGAGGTTGGCGTGGGCGGAAAGAAGTGGAGGAGGCACCTGCTTGATGAGAGACGGGGCCTGGCCTAAGGACCAAGCGCGCCTGGCGTAAGGACCAAGGACCAAGCCTAGGATTGAGTGGCAGGGAGGAGGGCATCCAGCGGGTTTGGGTCGCAAAAGCTTGGCAAGATCTGGGCCAGGCGAGCCGAGGGCGGCGAGGCCTTGGACCGCCGGCAGCGGCGGCGGCAGCCGTAGCCCCACACCCTCTCACCCTTCAGATTCCGCTGCTTCTCCCTCTCCATGACCTGCGCCGGTGGCAACAACACGCATTGGCGACAAGACAGCGAATCTGGGGGAGCAGCAGGCGCGGTAGCAGCAGCTTCTGCCCCCCCGCCGCGGCAGCCCAGCGCCTTGGACCCTGCAGCAGCGCCCCAGGCCCACCTCGGGGTCATTGTCCGACACGTGGCTGCCAAACCCATAGCACCGCGCTTGCCTAGCCAGTGCAGGCACCGCCGCTCGCAGCAGCTCGGGCCGTGCAGCAGCGCCCGCTGCACGTAGGCCGCCCGACAGCGTGGTGAGGTGCTGCAGCATGCTGTTGGGCAGGGTGCACAGAGCGATCGCTTGGGTTCCACTGCGCTCCGAGGGGGGGGCAGCTTTCCAGATGCCTGCCTGCATCTCCCAAGACTGTCCTGCCAGGAGGAGCAATCACAGCGTTTGACAGCCGCCAGACTGTGGCTGAGGGTCTGGACGAGACCACATGTTCAGGAGCCGCTGCCGCCGGTCCTGTGCGGCGGCGGCCGCAGCTGTTTGCCTTCGGCAGCTAACCTTTCTCAGCAGCGTCGGGCCGCCTTGGTTTTCAAAATCCTGCGTACTACGCGCTAGGCAATGAGGAGCTGCTGTTGTACCGGTACCGCGTCAAGCCAATCAGCCTGCAAGATGTGCAGCGGTGCAGGTGCCTGCTGGTCTTCCGTTGCAGCTGCAGCCCATTGGCATACGAGGCACCCAGGCCGGCACCAAGGCTGCTCAAGAGCACACCACCCGATCAAAGGTCGACAGCAGGGAAGGAATCATCCCTGATATATATATCGCTGATGGCCCTCAAGCTGAAGTGTCAGCCGCCAGCTGGCAGGCAGCTGTTGAGCACCGGCGCCAGCAGCCCGCCCCGGCTGCGCTCAGCAACCCACTCTGGCAAGATTGATTATTTACAGCAACACATGTGTGCGCATGACGCGCGAAAAGCGAGCACAACTCGGTAAGAAACTCGACCTGAGTTACCGCGCAAGGCATGGGTTTCATGGGTGCTGGGGTGCCCAAGCGGCGGCCACGCATTCAGCGAACCAGGGAGGAAGGCAACAGGTGAAGGGCGGGGGAAGGGGCAAAAGCGGGGCGGAGGCTGACAAGACGCACACAGGGAGTGAGGAAGTCAGCAGGCTGGAGCAGGCCCAAAAGCGCGCCTGCCCAAGTGCGGTGGGGTGAGCTGCGGCCGGGTGTGACAGTAACTTACGTGAAGCTGCCGTCACTCCCTTGATCAACAGC
The DNA here is from genome assembly GCA_029339195.1 of Micractinium sp. NFX-FRZ. NCBI lineage: Eukaryota > Viridiplantae > Chlorophyta > Trebouxiophyceae > Chlorellales > Chlorellaceae > Micractinium > Micractinium sp. NFX-FRZ. The sequence goes on from JAPTJF010000021.1 coordinate 46,654, forward strand.
CCGGGGCTCCTGGGAACCCCTCGACCGCAAGGTGGGGCGGGGGGCGCTCCCACCGGCAGAAGCGCATCCAAAGGGTACGCGTGTGGCAGGGGCAGTTCCCAGTCTGGGAGACGGGGAGTGGCAGGGGAGCAGGATCTCCGGTGGGAGCGCCCCCCGCCCCACCTTGCGGTCGAGGGGTGCACACGCCAGCTTCGAGAGAAGCATGAAAAGCCCGCAGCCACTAGTGCAGCTGCAGGCGCGAGGTCGGCAAGTGCCGAGCCACGCTTGGTGGCAGGCCCGACACGCCACGCACCCTTGGCTGGCCCCTTGTGGAGGCCAGTGCAAGCGGCGGTGGTGTGCTGCTCATGGGAAAGGACGAGCGCACGCAGGCAAGCCACAACAGAAGGCACAGGAGCCAAACACAGGCTGTTGAATGAACGGCAGCGGGGGGCAGGGCTTGCAGGGCTGCCCCCTCAACTGGCCCCGCTCTGACGGCAGGCCCCAAGTGCCGACAAAGCCTGGGTGCCGGGTGTGGCACCAACAGGTCCAATCTGAGACACAAACTTGGTCCTAAAGAAACAAGCCTGAGAGCTGCAGACTCCCTGCTTTCTTCCTCTGCCCGGCCTGACCGGCCCATGTGGGCGCTCCGTGGGCGAGCGCCAGCTCAGCGCCCGCCCCCTCCGCCCCCGCTCCCGCCGCTCCGCCCGTCGTCCGCCGCCGCCGGCATGCGCCTGCCGCGTGGCCGCCGCAAGCCCCAGCTGGCTGCTCCGCTGCCCGCCCAGCGTCGCGACTCGCTGGGCAGGGTAGCTTCCTCGCAGCTGCCCCAGGCCGGCGGAGGCAGCCTGGGGGCAGGCAGGGCTCAGCTGGGGCAGGCGTGGGGCGCTCATGCGCCCATGGCGCCAGACTGGGGCTCGCGGCTGGTGGGCAGGGCGTCCTCCTCCGCCTCTGCCTGCACAGCGGGGTAGACGGGTGGAGCAGGCGATACTTAGTTGTATTGGGGCAGGCGGGGAGGACAGGGGCAGCAGCGCTGGAGGCCTGAGCAGGCAGGGCACATGAGCGCACACACCTGCTGCTAGCCTGCCTATCGCTTCACGCTACCTGCCTTCCTCCCCGTCCCTCTCATTTCATGCAGCTCTGAGCCAGGCCATCCCCAGTCTGCCAGAAGCCCCATCAGTCAACATTATTTTTTTAACTACTGCACCTGATTATGTCACTACACACTCAACCAAAGCCTTCCAGGGTGCGGCTGCTGCCCACCTGCAGCGTCCACACCGTTTGACGCTGCGCTGCCCGTCTTCCAACACACATCTCTCATGCAACATATGAGGCCCTCCCAAAGGCAGTTGCACTTGCACCTTCCCCACCTGCAGCGTCTCGACCGTCTGCCGCTGCATCTCATCCATGGAGCAGTCGGGGCACTGCAGCAGCAAGAGCGAGCGAGGAAACGTGAGATTTGACGACATGGGCGATACTTGGGCAGGCAGCCTGGCGGGCAGGTAGGCAGGCAAGCAGGCAGGAAGGCAGGAAGGCATCTGGGAAGGTCTGCCACATCGCAGGGTTGCACCTACTTCCCACCGCCCCATGCCACTGCCTAGGCGGTGCAGCCAAGGCGGTCGCACTCTGCCAACCCATACGTCCCGCCCCGCCCACCCCGACCAGTCAACCTGTGCCCGCATAGGCCTCGTGAGTTACACCGCTCCTCTGTGGGCGCACAGCCCTCTCCACAGCTCAGCAGGGTGTGCCCTGCCGCACCGCCACCGACTCTTCCCCATCCCTGCCCCCAAGCAGGTGTGTGGGCTATGCAGGGCATGCGCAGCACGCCATCTGGACATGTGCCCCTGTTCATCGGGCTCCGTCGTCACCACCACTGCCACCACTGTACCTCGGCCACTGTTCCGCCCCCCTGCGCCCTGCCCCACCCCTGCTCACGCCCTGTGCGCCCCAAACCCCTGCCCTTCGCCCTTCCTCACCTCCCTCTCCGCCTTCACAGCCGCCTCGGCATCCGACGCCAGCCTCTCATTCCACCCAGGCACCTGCTTGATGTGCGACTTGGTGGAGCCTGCAGAGGGCGGGAGGGATGAGGAAATGGGGTTGGGAGAGTTTGAGGGCGGGGACGGGAGGGAAGGAGGCGGCTTCCAAGTGGCGCCATGCCATGCACCGGCTGGGGTGTGAGCATGGGTCTGGCCTACAAACCCTAACTTAGTTGCCCATCAGGCGCAGCATTTGATGAGGTGTTCGAATAGGGGCAGAGAGGAGATGGCACCAGCATGTGTCGGCGATGAGGCTTGGGGCAGACGCTGGCTTCGAGCCCGGCAGGCAGGGCGGCGCCCCGGAACCCTCCGGCAGCGGCAGGCCTGCAGCGGCAGCACCCCACAACCTCTCACCGCTCAGGTTCCGCTGCTTCTCCTTCTCCATGACCTGCGGCGTGATTGAGCGCAGACAGGGGGATTTTGCCGTGGGAAACAAGGTCAGAACCAAGGTGCTGCCAGCAGCTTCCACCCCACCGCCGCGGGCTCCAGGCAGCCTTGGAGGGCACCTTGCAGCCCTCAGACCTTACCTCGGGGTCATTGTCAGATACGTGGCTGCCGAAGCCGTAGCACCGCGCCTGCCGCGCTAGTGCAGGCAGCACTGCGCGCCCAGCTCCCGCGGCCAGAAGGCCGCCCGGCAGGGTCGTAAGGTGCTGCAGCATGCTGTTGGGCAGGGGAGAGTGATCGAAGGGGAGGTGTGGTTGCCGGAGGTCGCCCAGCTGTCCTACAAGGCCGCAGCTTTCTAACTGCCTGCCAGCATGATCAAAACAAGTGCTCAACATCAAGGGGCAGCAGGTGCCGTGGCTGGGTGCCTGAGTGACGGCCAGTGGTAGGGACTTGTTGAACTGGGCGTGGTAGGGAAAGCACACGCCTGCTCATACTGCTTGTCGCCGCCTGTAAGTCCATATGTGGCAATAAGGTGACGCGGCATGTAGGCAAAGTCACGATAGGGACAAGAGGGCCCGGCTACAGCCGCCTGCAGGTCAGTGGCTGGCGCCGACGCCACTTGCCGCTCCTGCCACCGACGGCCGCGGTTCCTGCCCTCAGCAGCTTTAGCCTACCTTAGTACCACCGTAGTACCCGAATCCCAGGTGAAATTAAGTGCAATTAGCGAAGGCCCCTGTGCTCATGTGAGATGCACACGTGCAGGCAGTGTGCTAGAGATGGTGCAGCCACTCGAGGGGTGCCCGGTCGTCTTCCCCCGCAGCCGTTGGCACCCCCGACACCCTGGCAGCAGGTATCCCACCCCCAGACGCTTTACAGAGACGAGGTCCCAGGTGGCGAGATGAAGGGTAAATCCTACACAACGAGCATGCCAAGCTAGCATCATGCCCAACGCTCCGAGCATGCTTGCTGCCATGCGACTCGCTGTGCACACAGCGCCCCGTAAAAGCAGCGTGGAACCGCTCCCCGGGGTGGCGCGTGGCACTGCAGGGCACAGCAGGGTGGCGAAATCAAGCAGCGCTCGAATTCGTCGGCCCTGTGGAAAAGGCTGAGCAGGCGGGTTAACTTCCAGATAAGACGGAGCTCGTCTTCGGAATTTACCGGTCCCGCCCTCGTCTGCCGCTCCGCTGGTGCCGGTCACTGCTCGCGGCTGCCCAAACAGCTGCGCCCGTGGCTGCACTGCTGCAGGGCCACTCACATTGTAGCAGCGCTTCCCAAAGCCGCAGCGGGAAGGGCTGATGTGCTCGTATTGGCACTGCTGAGGGAAGCAAGGTGCGGCATCCAGGTCGGTGTGCGGGTCCAGGCTGCTGCACAAAGAGACGAGGGCGGGCGCAGGCAGTGGGCACGCTGGGATCCGGGTGACCAGCACAGCACAGCACAGCACAGCATGAGTGCTGTTGCCTGCGTGGCCTCTGTGGGAGACACACTACTGTTCTCCTGCACCTACGTACGCCACCGTCTTCCTAAGCAGGTCTGCCATGCATGGCTGGCGCGACTGGCTGGCCTTGCCTGTCAAAGGGCCGCAGGTGCGCCACCCCGTCTGCAACATACACCGAGTCCTCGAAACAAGATGCCAAGAAAGCCGGGAAATTGACGGTCGCCTGCGCTTCGCAGGGTGCGGCCAGAGGAGGCACTACATGTGGTCACCATGCAGCCAGGCAGGCGCTTGGCCCGCACTCAGAACACGGACCACACATCTGCAATGCAGCTCTTAGCAGCTCAGCCGCACAGCAACAAGGCCCCCCTCACGCGCTCGTGTCTGGGAGCATAATAGGATGTGAACACAATATGATACTATCAACTCACCAGCATCTGCAGGCTCGCTTCAAGCTGCCAGTTTCGCCGCCCCATCACTGCCGAGTGCAGCGTGCTGCTCCACAGGAAGGAATAGTGGCATGCCAATTATCAGTAGGGGTGCACGTGTGCATTGTTGCCTGCTCCCACCTCTCGGCACTAGCCAAGCCGGCACCTGCCTGGTGCCTATCCCAGCCCAGATGCCAGGACGCAAGTGCCAGCCAGCCAGCCAGCACCACGGTGGCACCAGCGCGCCAGCCAACCTGACATGGCCTCGCAGCCCGCCTTGGGCCAGGCTTTGCAGCAGGGCGCTCTTCAGGTCCAGAAACCCTTGGGCGCCTGCACACCGTGCACAGCAGGCAGGGTGTGCACAGCACGCATGGTGTGCCAAACGCATGCGTGCACGTGTGTCGCCCGCCTAGTTGTTCATGAGCACATGGTCAGAAGCACTGAAGGCGCAGCTGGCTGTGCGGGCGCCCGCTGACTGTCCCTGCTGGCGCCCACTCTCTCTGGAAGCAGTACATATCTTGCGATACATCAACCTGCACAGAGCGATACAGCCGATGGGCGATGCAGCATGATCTTACCGGGCTTGGCGTGGATCAGCTGGCCACGGTCCTCCGACACAAACAGGAATGGCCTGGCAGACAGGAAGCGGGCGAACGCCGCGTCTGCTGGCTCCGCCTGGGCTACAAGGTACGCCGGCAGCTGCATGCCTGCCGCTGCCAGTAGCGCAGTGGGAGGCAGCGGGCCGTGCTTCAAGAGGGCCGTGAGGCAGCGCTGTTCCAGTCGCACAGTCGGGTCCTGCGGCAAAGGCAGCAGGCAAGCTTGGGGTGGGTGGCCAGACAGGGCACGTGTTTGTGCAGCCAAGTGCGTTGTGAGTGTACGGACGGCTGGAGAGCAGCACTCTAAGCAAGTGCAGTGCCAAGGCGCACGGGTGGAAGGTGAGAACAAACAGTGTGCCCCTGGGTTGCCATTTGCATGTCGCGTGCAGGTGAAAGCAGCAAACGCCAGCACGCGTGCCTGCCAAGACGTGTCGTGGGTGGAAGAAGGCAGCAGAGGTGTGACACCAATAGCACGACCCCCCTCCGCTGATAGTACCACATCGCAACAATGCATGAATTATTGGCAACTCCACGCTGGCTGCAAACCACGCTGGCTGCCAAGCCGCTCTGTAAGTGATTCCCGGTCGAGTGAAGTCAAGTGCAGGTCAGGAACACAACTGAAACACTCAAATGCAGCTCACCCAGTGTTTCTCCGGGGATGCCACCATGGGAGTCACTCCTGCCCCCTCAGCTCGGATCTCATCCGCTGTTTTGAAGAGCTTGGCAGCTTCTGGTGCTGCTGCGCCCACTGCTGCTGCTGCTGGTGGTGCTGGTGCCGTGGCAGCAGGCTCGTGGGCCGCCATCAGGCGCCTGGCAACGGCTGCCGCAGCTGCCCGAGCAGCACCTGCCGGGTCTGCGGCAGCAGCTGGAGGGTGCGTCCCTGAGGGCGCTTCCTGGGATGCCCAGGCTGGCTCTGCCGCCGCAGCCAGGCGCGTATTTATGCCTGCCGCAGCTGCCCGCGCGGCAGCTAGTGCATCCGACGGCGCAGGCGCTGGTGTTACTGCTGCGACAGCGGCTGGGCCTGGCACAGACGCTGCTGCTGCTGCTGGAAGCACTGCTGCTGCTGGTGCTGCTGGCACTGCAACGGCACCAGCGTCTGAGGCAAATGGCGCTGCTGCCACACGCACTGTTGAAGGTGGTGGTGGGAGCTCATTCGAAGACGCCGCCTCAAGAGTGGGTGGTGGTGCTGGCAGTCTTGCTGGGGCCGTCTTGGCGGCGGCTGCCTTCAGAGCTGCTGCCACCGCACCCGGCGTCCACAGTGGCTGCTTGGGAGCTGATCGGGGCTCGATCAATGGCGCCTGTGCCAAAACGGGCAAGTAAAAACGGGCAGGCAGCAGTGTGTGTCAGGAGGACAAGGATGCAGCTGGGACGCCGGCATAAAAGGCCATGAGGCTTGTTGCGGCAACAGGGCAGCTGAAGAGGGTGCCCACTCGTTGTGCCACGCCACTGTGCCAAGCCACACCGCCAGCAGACAGGCAGCCTTACCGGCGGCTTGCCGTCAGCTGGTGCTGCTGCTACGGTGGGCGCTGGGCCCGCTTCGCGATGCTTGCCAAGCAGCAGCGCTGCCGCCTGCACAGGTGCCGCCTGCGCAGGAGCAGCGGCAGCTGATGCAGCGTGCGGCGCACCAGCAGCCTTGGCAGGGAGTGTGCCTGCCGGCGTGCCTGCCCACCTCCCAACCTTCTTGCTCCGAGGGCTGCCCGTACTAATACTGCTGCCTGGCTCAGGCTCCTTGCCGCCGCTGATTGTCAAGCCTTTGCTGCGTCCGCCTGCCGTGCTGGCGCTCCGACTGCCGTGCCTGTGCCCGTGGCTGCACTTGCCGCTGCGGCCCCTGCTCCGGCTTCGGTTCCGGCTCCGTTCTCTGCTCCTGCTGCGTTTGCGGCTGCCTCTCCCCTTGCTCCTGCAGCGCTGGTGCCTCTCGCCCCTGTAGGCTGCACTTGCGCCGCTGGCGTGGCGTGCATCGGTGCGCACTGCCAGGGCTGCCGCTGCTGCTGCTGCAACTTGCCCTGCCTCTGCAAGTGGCTGCTGCCGCATGGCCAGCAGCGGCATGGCTGGCGGCTTGGCCTGCACCGAAGCGGGAACTGGTGCTGCCACCGCAGCGGCCTGCTGAGCCACATCCTGCTCAGGCTGCTCATCCTCGTCGCTGTCATACAGCAAGTGCATAGCAGCTGCAATTCGAGCCTGCGCCCCTGCCTGCCCCGCTGGCTGCTGCTGCCGCAGCCCGCCTGGCGCAGTACTTGCCGCTGCTGCTGCTGCCAGTCCCGCTGGAAGCTGGATGGGCTGAGCTGAGATCTGGCTAGATGGCGTAGCGCTCAGCTGCCCTTTTGCTGCCGGCAGAGGGGCAGACCCCATCTGATGCGCTGTCAGGGGCGACCCTGCTGCTGGCTGCTGCACTGGCCGGGGCACCACCGCTGGCAGCTGCTGCTGCTGTTTCTGCAGCCACTTCTGCCTCCTTTCGTCCCGCAGGTCTGCCGGCGGCTGCAGAGCTGGGGACAGCACCAGAGCGCTGCCCAATCGCGCCAAATTTTGCTGCCTGCTGTGCAACTGCACGAGAGCGCCGTGAGCTGGCTGGTGGGGCGGTTGCGGCACCACATCAGCAAGGTGCACGCTGCCCACATATCCCCAGGCCCGGTGCTCCAAATCCAGCAACTCGCCAGCCAGAAAGGACAGCGCCCCAGGGGGCAGCACCGGGCCGCCCGACAGTGGGTCCCTGCAACAGCAGACAGCGGGTGTGCCGCCAATGGGCAGCCTTGTGAGCAGCACAGGCGCAGGTGCAACCACTTGTTCCAGTGCGGCTGCTCCTCAGCCCAGCAGGCAGGCTGACAGGCAGCAGAGCAGGTGACAGGCCAGGCGCTGCCAGCTCATCTCACATGGTCAGGCACTGCGGCCAGCTGGTGGCCAGCTGGTGCTGCCACCGAAGCGACGCCACCTGCACTGGTTGGAGCAGCGCAAAGTCCGTGTAAGGGGTGGGCCACGTGATGCATGATGCAGCTTGCCAGGCTTGAGCAAGCACAGCAGAAGAAGGTGCGGCAGGAGGGCTCCCCATCACATACCACCACATACCTGGCCTGCCGTCCAGGCACCACTTCCAGCCTTTTCCATGAAAGAAGACAGCTCCCGCACTTCTCGCTCTTCGGGCGGCGCCGCCTCCACCCCCTGCCGCGCGCCAGACACTTGCTGCGGCCGGCAGCGTAGCGTCTCGCCGTGCTGCACAGCGGGTGGCGGCCGTGGAAGCGTGCCGGGATGGGACGAACCAGTATGGGGGGGGGATGGCGGCGGCACCAGTGTGGTGCCATTGTGCGACATCATTGTTGGGCCGTGACGGCGCTGCCGACACCAGTGAGTCGGTGCATCCTCCCTTGCGCACGCATTCCCGGGACCACATAGTCGCAGGGTCTCACCCTGAAGGTCAGCAGCCCATCCTCTCCCACGCACTCAATCTCACGCAGCTGGTAGCCGCCCTGCACCAACGATTGTTGAAAACATCATGTGTGTGTGTGGTCTGCAGGAAAGCGGCAGTTGTCAACCAAAGCCCCGGGCACGGCGGGCAAGCGCCACGGCAGGGAGCCGGCCAGGCACTCACCCGCTGTATGCGTACCAGCAGGCCACGCAGCAGGCTGAACCCGCTGCCGGCGCCTGCGCAGCATGGAGGGCGTGCTGAGTCTGTTGTAAACTACCGGATGCGGCTTGGCGGGCAAGCAGGCACCTAATCCACTTGCTTCCACCGGCCTGCAATGCAGTGCCCCCCTAAGCCCGCCAGACCAAAGCCTCGCACTATGCAAGGCTGTCCCGCTCTGATGCAGCACTCAGCACCCAGCAAGCGCCGCACCTTGCAGAGCACGCTCCAGCGGCAGAGCCGCCACCAGCTGCTCTCGGCTCAGCAGCAGGCGGCACGCATTGTGTGCGTCCAGCGCTGCAGGCGCCTGGAGCTGCCAGGGTTGAGGGTCAGCGGCCCCCGCTGAAGCGGGGGGCGGGAAGCAGGCGGTTGCTGTTGTGGGCTGCAGTGGCTGAGGGCAGCGCTGGCCCGAAGCTACAAGGTTCTCGTTCTCCATGACTGTCCGTGCCACTTGAGCCGTCGAGGTCTGCAATGGGCAAGGGCCGGGTTGGAGGGCAGCTGGTGGCGCCGCCGGCGGGAGCAAGAGCGCACCCTCGAGGGGTGCAGCTGCTGGCAGGAAGGGGCCTCGGCTGCAGCGCAAAGTATGCACCATGCCGGCGACGGTCGCCACAGCCAAGGCCGAGACGGCGAGGCCAGGGTTGAAGTATGAAACGCGGCGCGAGCGCTACCTGGAGCGCTACCGAGCGGGGCTCATCGAGGGTGCAACAAAGATAGTAACATGCGGAATGCGAGCGACGAGGAGTCCAGGGAGCGGCTTTCTGGTGGCCGCTCGCGTTGCGGCGCCATCACAGCACAGCACACCGGAGAGAGAGGTAGGGACAGCACACTGTGACAGGGGGACAGCAGCACACAGCCTGTACATTGCTTTCGCATTATGCGTCTTCTGAAAGAATAAAATCCAAGGATTACAAGTGCGACAGGCACATGGTGGCGCGTCGCGTGAACACTAAACCTGTGGGTGGCGAAGGGGGCCCGGCACTGCTGCCGTGGCCGCCCTGCTCCGGCGTGCCGCCGCCGGTGACCAGCAGCAGGCCGTCAGTCAGCATGCCGCCGTGGCCAACAGGAGCAGCAGCATGCGGAAAAGGACTCCAACGAGCAAATGCCATCAGCAGGACCATACGCCATTTAAGGAGCCGAAGCGCAGCTTTGGAGGCGAGAAGACGGAGAGACCCTAGCTGCTGCACGCCCGGCGGCCACAGCGTAGCAAAGCGCACACCATAATTTCAAGTCCCGCCGCCCTCGCCCTATGCGTGGCTCAAACCACTACAGGCTCACATGGGCTCTACTTGCACGATACAAAGGTACAGTACGACACAGACAAACAGCCGGGCAATGTCCCAGTGCCAAAAGCTCGAGGCGACCTGCTGCCGGCCCCGCCACAGACCGCTGCCAAACAGCTGTGCACGAATAGGATGCTGGGGGCGGAAGAGGCGCCCTGTGGCGCCTCACGCAGCAAGTGAGTATCACGCAGACGCTCAGGCCGTGTCTGCTCCACTTACGGGGCGACGCGGGGAGTGGAGCCGCTAGTCTGCCAGCCAGTCAGCGAGTGAACCTGGCATCAAAGAATCTGGCTGCCTCAATTCTGATTTCATCTGCTGACTTAAAGAGGCCGCGGAAGGGTGCTGCTGCCACTGCCGTCCCCCCTGCTGGCCCAGGCACCAGCGCCGTGGCCCAGCACTTGTCAAAGGCCGCTGCAGCCGCCTGAGCGACGGCCACGAGTTGTGCGGGGTCGGGGGCGCGCAGCTTTGGGGGGTTGGCTGTCAGGCGCTTGGCTAGGGCTGCTGCTGCTGCGCAAGCAGCCGACGGGGGGTCCAAAGCCCCAGGGGTCGGGGATGGGGTTGGCTGTGCCACTGCACTGGCAGATGGTGCCGGTGCCGGTGCTGAGGCTGGTACTGGCGCTGGCGCTAACCATGGCGCTAGCGGTGCTGGTGCTGGTGCTGGTGCTGGCGCTAGCCATGGCGCTGGCGCTGGCGCTGGTGCTGGAGGAGTAGCAGATGCCTTGATGGCTGCCGCAGATGTGCAGTGCTGCTCCAGCCGAACGGCTGGGCCCTGCAAGCGGCACACAGCAAAGGCAGGGTACCGAGTTGGGGAGTGGACGCGCTGCACCTGCCGATGCCTGGTTGCAGGCATACATAGCTGAGGCAGGCAGGTGGCATGTTGGGCACAAGGGCAAGCGGGCCACACAATGAGCTCGGCAGGTGCGGGCTCACCCAGTGCTCTGCCAGCGGGGCTGCGAGGGCCGCTGCGTCCTGCACCCTTGTCCCTTGCACGGCCCTGAAAGGCGCAGGCGCTGCTGCCGCTGCCGCTGCGGAAGCTGGCTCTGGTGTTGCTGTTACTGCAGGAGGGGGTGCTGCATCGTGGCCCAGCTGATGTGCAGCCACCATGCGCCTGGCAACCGCCTCGGCAGCTGACCGAGCCGCAGCTGTTGGAGGCGTGTGTGCCGCTGCAGCTGCGGGTACTGTGGCAGCTGGAGGCGGGTGTGCCGCTCCAGGTGCCTCTCCCGCCGGGGCAGCTGGCTCTGGCGCCTGTGCCTGGCATGTGGCAGCGGCCGCTGCAGCCGTAAGGGCGGCGGCTGCTAGGCAGGGCGCCGCAGGTGCTGCTGCCGCGGCTGGGACCTTGGTTGATGCAACTGCTGTGACCGTTTCTAGGGCGGGGGGCGCTCGTGGCAGCGGTTGTGCTGGCGGGGCCTTGTTGGCTTTCAGGGCTGCTGCCACAGCTGCAGGCGTCCAGGAAAGCTGGGTCGGGGCTAGCGGGGCCTCGCAAGCTGCCTGCTGCATGGGTGGGCAGTGCGGCGGGCGGGGATGAGTTCGGGCGGGATTGCACAGGGGCAAAGCGCATTCAGATGCAGGGCGGCGCCCAGCCTCAGTGCCACTGACCGAGGGCAGATCCTTCCTGCCCGGGTGACACTGAACCACATGCAAACCGCCACCTGCCCACCTGGTGCCTGACAGGCATGGCCGTTGTAGGCGCCGCGCTGGTCATGACTCGCTGTCGAGGCGCTGCGCCACCCTCCAGGTGCCTGCCCTGCATCAGCGCTGTTGCCTGTGCAGTCGCCTGCACAGCTGCCGCCTGAACAGCTGCACCGTCTGCAGGCTTGCTCCCCGTCCTTGTGCTATGGCCGGCTGGCCTGCGCTTCGTGCTGCCGTTGGCTCTCCCCTCCCTGCTGCCACTCCTGCTGCTGCGCTTACGGCCCCGGCCCCGGCTGCAGCTGCGGCTGCTGCTGCTGCTGCGCTTGCGCCTGCGCCTGCGACTGCGCCGCCTGCTGCTGCTTCCCTTGCGCCCCCGGCCACAGCTGCTGCTGCGCCTCCTCTTGCCAGGCGTCCTGGCCGCACAGGGACTGTGAGTGCGGGCTGCACTCGTGTGCGCTGTTGCCAACAGCCCTGCCTGCTGCGGCTTCCCCGTCTGCTGCACCCCCTGCATGGCTTGCGGTGCAGCGGGCTGCGCTGCCTGCTGGCTGGCAGCCTGCGTTAGCCACTGCACAGGTCGCTCCTCCTCATCACTGTCCTTCTCATCACTGTCGTAAAGAAGCTGCATGGCAGCAGCCGCGGGATCCGCCGCCCCAGCCACAACATGCCCCGCTGCCTGCTGCTGCAGCTGCGGCCGCCCTCCTGCCACAACCCCTGCCTGTACAATCGTTACTGCTGCTGCTGGCGCCGGCAGCTCGCTGTGCTGGCTGTGAGGAGCGGAGGCCTGGCTACGGGGGGCAGGTGCCACCCGCTGTTTGGTTTGCGGCAACAGGGGAGCCCACACTTGCTGCGCTGGCTGGGGTGGCACTGCTGCCTGCTGTTGCGCTGCCTTGGGCTGGGCTGCTACTGGCTGCTGCACGGGCTGACGTCGCACATCTGCTGGCACATGCTGCTGCTGCTGCTGTTTGTGCAGCCACTTCTGCCGCCGCTCTGCCCGCGGATCCACTGGCGGTTGCAGGACAGACAGAGCCGCTAGGGAGTCTGAGCCACTCGCCCCTCCGTGCCCGCTGTCTGGTGGTTTTGCTGGCAGCACAGCAGTGCGCACGTCGGCCAGATACCCCCAGGCCCGGTGCTCCAAATCCAGGAGCTCGCCAGCCAGTAAGGACAGCGCACCGGGCGGCAGCACCAGGCCGCCCGACAGTGGGTCCCTGCAGCAGTGCCAGCGGCAGCAGCAGGCGTGTCAGTCGCCAGGGGCACCTTGAGAACAGCGCACAAGCATACACGGCAGCGCCTTCGACCCGAGCAGCCGCCCGGCAGCACACAGTGCAAGGAGATGGTGCATGATGCACCAGGCAAGCCGCTGCAGCTCACGCGAGGAGGCGCTGAGGCCAGGTGGTCGCCAGCTGGCGCTGCCACCACAGCGCTGCCACCTGCAGCAGGCAGGGCAGGCCACTGAACCAAAGGTACCGACAGTGCCTCAACTCTCAATGCATACGCCCAAGTCGCACGCAGGCCGCAGAACAGAGCGCCCCGTGCCCGGGGCAGCCGTGACACCGCCTCAAATCTCGGACCTGGCCGGCAGTCCATGACGCGCCTCCCGCCTTCTGTTGCAGCACAGAAAACTCTTGAAGCTCCGCCTGGTCAGGCGGCGCCGCCTCCACCCCATGCCGTGCCCCAGAAACCTGCTGCGGCCGGCACCGCAGCGCCTCGCCGTGCTGCACAGGGGTGGCAGCCAGGCTGGCATGAGCAAGCACGCTACCGCACACAGTTGACGTGCTGACCTGCCTGCATGCCGCTCAAGTGTTTCCCTGCCTGCTGAGGCAATCTGCGGAGCAGATTCCCATGCAGAGTGCCTCTGTCTCACCCTGAAAGTCAGCAGGCCATCCTCCCCCAGGCACTCAATCTCGCGCAGTTGGTAGCCGCCCTGCAGCAGCAACAAGATGTGCCGTGTGCGGGTGCCACACTGGTCAGGCAATCCAGGCAGGCTGTGTACTTGGTCGGCAGGAGGACAGAGGTAAATGGCAGCCCGGTCAGTTGTGCATACAGTGCAACTTGTTTCAGTTCGCAGCAGCACTCACCCGCTTAATTCGTACCAGCAGGCCACGCAGCAGGCTGAGCCCGCTGCCGGCATCTGCGCAGAAAGGCGGGCACATTGATTCCGTGTTCAGTGACTGGTGACGCAATGAGAGTCCATGGGAGGGCAAAGGCCTCACATGAGCAAGCCACTGGCCTGCCAGCAGTGCCCACCAGACCAAAGGCCTGCAAGCGGTGACCCCCACACCAACACCTTGCATCACGCAAGGCTGTCCCGCCTATGACGCAGCACCCAGCACCCAGCACCCAGCAAGCCCCGCACCTTGCAGAGCATGCTCCAGTGGCAGCGCCGCCACCAGCTGCTCTCGGCTCAGCAGCAGGCGGCACACGTTGTGTGCATCCAGCGCTGCAGGCGACTGGAGCTGCCAGGGTTGAGGGGCAGCGGCCGCTGCCGCAGCAGAGGGCGGGAAGCAGGCGGGTGCTGCTGCCGTGGGCTGCAGCTGCTGAGGGCAGCGCTGGCCGAAAGCTACATGGTTCTCATTTCCGCTTGCTGTCCGGGCCACTCGAGCCGTCAAGGTCTGCAATGGGCAAGGGCCGGGTTGGAGGGCAGCTGGCGGTGGCGCCGGCGGCGGGGGCGGGGGCGCACAATGGTGGCAGCTGCTCGCGGAGATGGCTCGGATGCGAGGCCAACGCTCTCACCATGCCAGGAGTGTCCTCTCAATGCTTCGCGCGGGCCGCAGCCAAGTCCGAGGCGGCGAGGCCAGAGTTGATTTATGAAACGCGGCGCGAGCGCTACCTGGAGCGCTAACGAGCGGGGCTCATCGTGGGTCGCAACCGAGCTAATGCCAGGCGGAATGCGAGCGACGAGGAGTCCAGGGAGCGGCTTTCTGGCGCTGCATTGCGGCGCCATCACAGCACAGCAGAGCGCACCGATCAAGTGTGAGACAGGTCCTGTGAGACTCACCACATGCCCCTGTGTGACACCTTACTGTCACACACAGCCTGAAAATTGCTTTCGCAATATGAGTCTTCTGAAAGAAGGCATTCCATCGATCACAAAGGTGGCAGGCAGATGGTGGCGTGTTGCATGAACAAGGAACGGCAGTAGCTCCGGCGGTTCTCCACACCAGCGGTCTGCCCCAGGTGTGTGCTGGCAGTGGGAAGGAGGGGCGCAGCCGCAATGCCGGTGGGTGCACTCACACCCACGGCATCCAGCCTTCATACATGCGCGCCAAGTTGTCTCGGCTGGTGGCCTCTGCAATCAGCTGCTGCACCTGCGCCGCCACGTCAGCTGGGGCTGCCACCCCGCCACTGGTGCTGCCTTGCGTTGCTGACACGCTCGTGTTGGTGTTCAACGGAGCCTCCCCCGCTAGCTTTGTCTGAAAGCGGTGCAGCACCCCGGCCGCAAACTCCTGCCGCTGATGCCCGCTGCCACCCTGGGCCGGCACGCTGCTGGTCAAGAGCAGGCCGCCGGTCAGCATGCCGCCGTGGCCAGCGGGGGCAGCAGCATGCGCTGCCGCAGGGGCAGGCTGCGCCTCAACTGGCAGGAGCAGCTGCAGGCCATGCAGGCTGAACCCATGCTGCTGCTGGAGAGAGGCTGCGCGCTGGTCGGCACGGGAGGCCATGGCCTGAAGGCTGGCAGGCAGCGCCGCTAGCCAGCGCTGCACCTCTTCGAGACGTTCCAGCTGCAGAAGGGGAGGGGCGCGGGACAGGCGAGATAAGTGGGAGAAGCGGGGTGGCGGCGTGCATAGTGTGTGGTTGGGTGCCTGGTGCGGCGCAGTGCTAGCACGGAGTGGGACATTGAAGGGTGTAGGGCGGGCTCATCGGGCCGCCCTCGACGGCGAGGTCAGTGAGCCAGTCACGCCGGCTATATACTGCTTGCAGCCCAGCAACCGCCCTTTTCCCTTCCCAAACATTCCCCCGCCCCGCCAATCTCAGCCCGCCCGCCCTACCTGGGGCTGCAGCTGGGTGACTGCGGCACTAAGGGAGTCCACGACGTCTGCCGCCTGCGCCTGTGCCGCCGCCTCGCCCCGCCGCCCTGCCAGCAGCCGGTTGCGCGCCGGCAGCAGCGCCGCCTGCAGCCCCTCCACCGCTGCCGGCAGCTGCTGCACGCAGGCAGCAGCTGAGGCCAGCTGCTGGGCAGCCTGCCGCGCTTCTGCCGCCATCTCGGGTGCGGCCCCCACACCCTCCTCGCCTTCTGCCGACGCCAGCTCTGCAGCCCGCCGCTGCGCCGCCAGCAGCTGCGCTGCCCACTCGCCACTGCCGGCTAGCTGTGGGAGCAGCTTGGCCAGCGCTGGCGGCAGCTGCTGGCTGGACTTGACAAGAGGCAGCGCCAGGGCAGCAAAGCTGGCAGCTGCATTGCTGCCTGCTGCCTCAGCTGACTGCATAATGCTGGTGGCCTCCTGGCGCCGTAGCCTCAGCTGCTGCAGCTCACCCGCAGCCGCCGACACGCCCAGCTCAGCTGCCGCGTAGCTGCCCTGCAGCTGCTGCATCTGCCGCAGTAGCTCGCTGTACCGCCTCCACCCCAGCTGCTGCTCTGCCTGGTACCGGTCCACCACTGCTGCTGCCTGCTCCTGCGGCTGCTGCTGGGCTGGCGCTGCGCCCGCCACGTCAGCGGCACCCGCCAGCTCAGCGCCCGGCTGCGCATCCGCTGTGCGTGAGGCCTCAAACTGCAGTACTGCCTGGCTGATCTCCAGCAGGCTGGCGGCCGCCCTGCCCGCCGACTGCAGCCACTGCTGCTGGTGCCGCAGCTGCTGCTGCAGCGCAGGGGCGGCGTAGGGCACCGCCGCCGCCACCTCTGCCTCCAACTGCCGCCCCGTCGCTGCCAGCTGCTGCTGCCACTGCTTCAGTGGCTCCTCCAGGCTCTGCAGGGTGCCTGTGCCCGCCAGAAGCTGCTGCAGAATCTGCTGCCGGCTGCCGCGCAGCTCCCACGCCGCCACCGCAGGGTGCACGGGCGGCACCGTGGCCCCCGCCGCCGCCGCGGCGGCCGCGCTGAGCTCCGCCCCTGCCAGCAGGGCATCTGTTGCATCGCAGGCTTCCGCTGGCAGCAGGTGCTCATTCAACCACTGGAAGGCTGCTAGCTCTGAGCAGTGCTGCTGCCGCAGCTGCTGCGCCTGCTGCAGTGCCAGGGCGCTCACATACTGCACAGCGTCCACAGCAGCAAGGACGCCTGTGGCCTCTGCTGCCGCCGCCAACAGCCCTGCGAGCTGGCCCGTGCCGCTGCCTGCTGCGCTGCCGTCTGGCAGCTGCTGGCTCGGCCCAGCGGCCCTGTCCAGGCCCAAAGGCTGGGACAGCCGCTCCTGGCTGCTACCCTCTCCAGCCCCCTCCTCAAACTCGTCAGTCCCTGGCTCCAAAGATCCCTCGAGCAAGTCGTCTGCAGGACAGGTGGAACCAAGGGAACCAGCCAGGAGGTTTAAAAGGGAAAGTGACAGGCAAGATGGTGCAGGTGCGAGGCATGCAGCTGCACAGCTAGGGCGCTAGGCATCTCTCCAAGCGCAACTTGCAAGACTACTGGACACGGTGGGAGAAGTTCATAGCCCCGCCTCTCAATTGCTGCGCCACACCCATCCCAAACCACCCACCTGCTCCTGCCAGGCCTTCGTCAAAGTCCAGGAAAGGGACCAGCTCGGGCGCGGCAGCACCCATGCTCGCTGCACTGCCGCCCCCAGGATGGCGCCCGCCTGGTGCTGCTGAGCTGGCGTGGTGCTGCTGAGCTGGCGCGAGCTCAAGCTCCTCTTCCAAGCCGCCCAGCAGCACGTCAGCACCGGGGAGGTCAGCATCAAAATCTGTGAAAGCCACGAGCTCTGCTGGCGGTGCTTGCTGTGCTGCCATTTGAGACGCTGGCTGGCCTGGTGTCGTCGGCGGATGGCTTCCCGCTCCTGCTGCTGCTGCAGCGGCGGCGTCCAGCCCCGCCCGGCGGGCCAGGCTGGGCGCTGTCGCACGCAGGTGCTGCGCGGTGCTGCCTAGGGCTGCTGCCAGGGGAGGCAGCAGGTGCTGTGCCACTTCGGCTGCGACCGCTGCTGCCAGCGCTGCACTGCACTGCTGCCACGGCGCGACTGCTGTGGCTGCTGCTGCTGTGGGCTCAGCATCGGGGGCTGCCGTGCGGCCGTCACTCCTGCCAGCAGCAGCTGCTGCTGCTGCTGCTGCTGCTGCTGCTGCTGCTACTGCATCTTCCAGCTCTTGCCACACGCTCACCAGGCTGCCTGCCAGCAGCATCTGCTGTGCTGCCAGCGACGGCTGCTCAGCGGGCGGCAGCAGCAGC
This sequence comes from Micractinium sp. NFX-FRZ, assembly GCA_029339195.1. NCBI lineage: Eukaryota > Viridiplantae > Chlorophyta > Trebouxiophyceae > Chlorellales > Chlorellaceae > Micractinium > Micractinium sp. NFX-FRZ. The sequence goes on from JAPTJF010000021.1 coordinate 64,317, forward strand.
TGGGCAGCCACCTGAGCACGCTGCAGCCCCTGCAACAGCGCTGCCACCGCTGGGTGCTCTCCTGCGACCGCCAGCAGCGGCTGCATGGCCGCCACTGCTGCTCGCTCCTCTGCCGCAGGCCCAGCAAGCGCCCCCTGCTGCTCTGCCGCTTCAAGCTGCTCTGCAGCCGCCGCCACAGCCGCCGACACCTGCGCCGCAGCGGCGGGCGTGTGCAGGAGTGCCAGCAGCGCCGGCAGCAGCAGCTGCAGTTCTGCTGCGGCGGTGCTGACGCTGTCAGCTGCCTGCACTGCCTCTGACAGCCAGCCCAGCAGGCTGCCGCCGTCTGGGGTGAGGAACAGAACCTCTGACGTGGCATCCCTCACAGCCACCGCCACGCTGGCATAACCCAGGATCACCCGCTGCACACCCTCAAGCAGGGCAGGTGAACTGCCCCCTGCCGCCCCCTCTGCCGCACCGCCCGCCTCCTCCTCCTCCTGTGCCGCCACAGCCAGCCGCATCACCGCGTCTTCCTGACCCTCGCTGAACGCCGCAAACGCCAGCGCCAGGGCCGCCGCCCCGCGCTCCCGCCCCAGCGGTGAGGGCGCCAATGATGCTGCCGCCCAGGTGCCGACAGCTGCCTCAACCATCCGCTGCTTGCAGTCGGCTGCAGCCAGGGCCACATCCACTCTCTCTAGCTGCAGCTCAGACGCTGTGCTGCTCAGCTGCTCTGAGAGGCCCACCACGGCCGCCGCAGCCGCCGCCAGCGGGCGCCAGGCGGACGCCAGCTCGGCGCGGTCACGCCGACGTGGCGCCAGCTCAGTGGCACGCTCAAAGCCCTGCAACCCAAGAAGGCAGCAAGGGCATGTGCAAGCTCAAGCTCAGTGGTGGGTACATGCCCGAGGAGCCAGGCAGGCAAGCTGTTCTCAAACCCGGGAGGGGGATAGGCACCCAGCCAGGCACCGCCCCCTCCGCTGCGCCCGCTGTGCACAAGCTGTTCTCTGAAAAATTTGAGGGCAGGCATCCTGGCAGGCAGTGGCCCCTTTCCTTTTCCCCCGGTGACCAACCTACCTGAGGGATGGGAAGGTCCATGGCAGCCTGGAAGGCAGCCAGCCAGTGGGCATGCTGGCTGCTGCCTGCATAGCCAGTGCCCCCCAGCAGGCAGGCCGCCGCCGCGGCGTACTGCTGCAGCGCTGCGGCCAGCTGCTGGGCAGATGCCGCCTGCTCCCGCAGCAGCTGCTGCCCCTGCTTGTCGGCAGCCGCCGCTTGAAGCAGCAGGCCAGCTGGCAGGGGGGCCTGCGAGGGCAGCATGCCCAGGGCCGTGTGCAGTATGCTGCCTGCCCCATCAGCGGCAGCATTGCCTGCTCCTTGGGCAGTGACCAGCAGCAGGGGTGCGGACCCGGCTGCCGCAGCCGCAGCTGGGTCTGCGGCCGAAGCGCCCGTCAGCAGCGCTGCGGGAGGGTTGACCAGCAGCAGCGGCAGGAGCGCATGGTGCCGCTGCTGCCAAGCCTGCAGGAGGGACCGACGGGCAAAAAGAAGGCAAGATGAGAGGTCCCGCCGCTTCATGCCAGCACTTGCCACTGCCGCATTCTTGCAAGTACTGCAAAACCCTACATCGCACTGGTCAGCTACCGATGCTTACCTGGCACTCTTGCAGGTTGGATTGCAGGCGCGCCGCTAGCGGCTGCGCCTCCACAAGCAGCCTGTTTAGCAGAGCCTGACCCTCCTCAGCCTGCACCGCAACCGCCTGCTCCTGCGCCGCCGCGCTGCTCAGCGTCGCCTGGCAGCGCTGCAGCAGGCCGTGCGATTCTGCCGCCGCCGCCGCTGTGCCCGCTGCCGCCAAGAACTGCTGCACATATGCGCTCAGCGTGCTGCCAGCGGCCCCCAGCGCTGCCCCCGCGGCTCTGGCGGCGGCGGTCAGCGCGTCGGCAGCGTGTGCTTGGCGCGTCGAGAACAGGCGCATGGCCAGGGCATGAGCAAATGCCTGCAGGAGCAAGGCAGATGCAGGGGGGAGCTTGGGTGGGCTGGGTGGGAAGGGATGCAGGCACGATGCACATGCACAGACGATGCAGTGCAGGACCATTGAGGCAATCAAGCCCCAGGAGCAAGCATCGAGCTGCTCAGTTGCCCAGGCAGCGGCCTCGCGACAATGGGCACCATGCAACTGCGGCCTCAGAGCACTGCATCGCAAGGGAGGCACCCCTCATCCCTGGCTTGCCTTGCTGGCTGCTTTGGACTCCGCCTCCGACTGCCAGTCCACCCCAGCGTCAAGCAGCGCCGCCTCAAGCAGCGCACACAGCGGCGCTGAGTTGGCACGCAGCACGCCCAGCGCGCGCTCACACCCCCGCCGGAACCCGCCCTCCACACCTGCGGGGGTGGAAGCGACACGACTCCTGGGCTGTTTTAGCAGCAAGCATGTGAGGAATACGAGCACAGAAAGCACGGGACAGCTGCAGGCGAGGACATATGGCTCAGGGCAGAGAGCTCGGAGGACGGCCGAGCTGGCAGCGCAGCGCAGCGCAGCACAGCGCAGCATGGGGCAGCACCCACCGGTGACGCCCAGCGCCGCCACCAGCGTGTGTGTGAGGCGGAAGGGCACCACTTCTGGCACCTTGAGCTGCAGCCCCCTGCGTTACGCAATGCCGGCGCGGTGGGAGCAATCGATTGGGGGCAGGGGAGGCAGTCAGTGGCAGCTGCAGAGGCATGTACATCATCCCGGTGGCACCCTAGGACGGGCCAAGTGGAGGGGCTGGGTGCACTGTGACAAATTAGGCTCAGCATCGGCGTAGTTCAGCGCACCTCGGCAACATGCAATACATTTGTGTCTCTTTCACGATGCACTGCATGGGCTTGAGCACGAGCAAGCACAGGCTGTCCTGGCCAGGCACCTTCCGGCCCCTACCTCTCGAACACGACAGAAAAGTCGATGTGCACGAGGCAGGCGTGGCGGCGGTGCAGCAGCATATTGTCCAGGTGGCGGTCGCCCAGCCCCAGCAAGTGGCCAATCTGCAGAGGTTGGTGCAGTGAAAAGGTAGTGGGGAATGGGCAGGGCGGTCACCGGGAGAGGAGAGTGTCTGCTCAACTGGCGGAAGTCGCGCCGGCATGGCTGGGCGACAGGTGGCGGCGCCAGGCCGGAGGGCCGCTAACTGCGCTGCCGCTCGAAAATCGACCGGTTCGTCGGTCCTGTCCCTCTTGGCGCAGGTCTTGACCTTGCAAGGGCCCCGCTGGGTTGTGCACTGGTATCACGCGATGGCTCTCCTGGAGAGCCTGAAGCGGGCGGACATCAAGTCGCAGAGAACCTTCCTCAACCATGAGCTGGACGAGGCCACCGCGAACACGCTGTTCGGCGGTATTTGCGACGGGCTGAAGAATGGCTCTCTGAAAGTGTACACGCCCGTCGCAGACGGCGCGGAGCAGGTGGCAAACTTCTTCTTGTGAGTGGGCCAGCGGGCCGCCAAGACGGCGGGTTGCTGAGGGTCACACCCAGCGGCGGCGGCACCGCCGCCAGTGGCGGGCCAGGACGGTGCCCCTCCACCAAAGCCCCTGCCCCACCCCCCTCCACACCGCAGGAAGGTGGTGTCGTTTGGGATGTACAAGCCGAGCAAGGAGGATGCGCCCACGCTGCCCGCCGACGTGATCACACCACCGGGCGCCGATGCGCAGGATGGCGCGGAGGCAGCGGGCACTTCCGTCACCTCCCGCATCAGCAGCAGCGTCAGCTCAGCCAGCGGGGGGGGAAACGGCGTGGAGGGCAGCTCGCCCTCCGACATCCGCCGGCTGTCGGGGCTATACCGAGTGGACTACCAGGTGAGGCAGGGGCGTGAGAGCGTGCAGGGCGGGGGACACAGCCGCAGCCGCGGTGGCGGCCACGGGGCACTTCTTGGGCTGCGCAGCGGGCACATTCGTCCCGCTGCCACGCCACGCTGCCCAGCCGCGGTGACCACTGGGCAGCGCGTGGCCTGCAGCGGGCACTTCCGTCCTGCTGCCCCGGAACACTGCCCAGGGAAGGCGGGCAGCAGCCGCCTTGCTGCCTGGCAGATCAGGTTCACTCCCCAGGCGGCCCCGCCCACGCCGCCTCCCACCACATGTTGCGCCATCGCTGAGCCCTGTCTCCAACCCCATGCCTCCGCCTCCCGTCCCTCCCACCCCCTCCCCCCCGCGCCCCTCCCCCCGCAGCGCTACCCCATCCACGGCTACATCAAGCTGCCCTACGCGCTGCAGCCGTTTGTGCAGCTGCCCATCATGGACCACGTGGTGGTGGTGGCCAAGCCCAGCGGGGACGTGTCGGGGGGGCTGGAGAAGTACCGGGAGGTGAGGCGGAGAAGTACCGGGAGGTACGCGCGAGAGGGGAGGGTTCAGATGTGCGGCTGGCAACCCTTGCCGCATGCTCGTCTCCCCTCACTGGGTGTGCACTGGGGGGCGGAGGTGCTCCCTAGCCACTCCTTCTGTGAAAAGAAATAACCAGGGGTGGGGTGAAGGCGGCCAAGCCAAGCCAAGCAAAGCGGGGATGTGGCCGGGCGGGTGCATTTTCCAGCGCCCATTCTGCCCTGCCCACCCAGCCCCGCCCCGCAGGCGGTGCCCAAGCCGGAGCGCGCGGCGGCGCCCATTTTTGCGGTCATTGACGCCCCCGGCAAGAAGATCAAGGACAAGGGCTACCTCTGGATCGAGGTCAGGCACCACGGTGTTTCACGGTTTTAAGGAGCAAGAGCGGGGAGGCTGCGGGTGGTGTGAAGGAGGAACTGGTGCCGCTGCGGTCCGACTGATGGGGCTGCTATGATGGGAGAGAGGGGGCGGCTGGTGCTGAGTGGCCTCCCACACTCATTCTGATGAAGGCCAGCTAACACACAGCACCCCGCCCCTGCCTCCCGCCCCCACAGAATCCCCCCCTCTGCTCAGACAACTCCTGTGCCCCACCTCCTTCTCCCCCTCAGATCCCCCTCTCCGACATCTTCAAGCTGGACGTGAGCGAGATGAAGAGCATGGATGACTACGCCAAGCTGCTGTCCAGGAAGGCGCGGTGGAACTTCAAGGACAGGCAGAAGAAGTGAGCAAGGGGGGACGGGCAGGGGGCGGTGCCCCTGCCCCGCATGTGCCCCTTCTGATAAGAGCTGCCGGGGTGCGACCAGACGATGCGTCTGCTCAGGGTGACTGACGCCCCTTCTTTGCCCCTCGCGGACGCCCCGCTTGCGCCTGCCTGTCCGGCTGCAGGTTTGTGCAGGGCCTGACGTGCGAGTACGTCCCCCTGCCGGAGGGCAGCAAGGAGCTGGTGGACCTGCTGTGGCCGCTGTACAAAAAGTGGGTGCATGGGGAGGGGGTAGCTGGGTGCGCTGCTGGCGCAGGACCTCAGGCCGCAGCAGCAGCCACTGGGGTGTGCGCCCGGCAGTCAAGCAGGCAGGCAGACGGCCTGTTTGCGCCGCCCACCGCAGCGCCCAGCACATGCTTCCCCTCCCCCATGCTCACGCTTGCACCACCCTCCCGCCTGCATCCCCCCCTCTGCAGCACTGGAGAGCGCAACGGCTTCACCGTGCTGACGGAGGAGGAGTTTTACGACTTCCACCTCACAACGCCAGACCTCAACGTCATGCTCGTCAAGGTGGGCGGGAGACAAGGGAAGCGGCAGCGGTGGTGTAAGGTGCAACGTCACGCTCGTCACGGTGGGACCGGGTGGGCGGGTGCCTGGGCGCGGACGGTGCTTTGGTGGCACACCGCCTGGGGTGCGCCTCCTCCGGCATGAACATAAGGGCGCGACGGCATGGCTCGCTGCCCGTGCACTTTCTTCCCTTGCTCTGGCGTGCCTGTCCCGCCCCCACCCCACCTGGCCCCCTCCACCCTGCCCCCCGCTCCCCGCAGGACAAGGACACGGGGGCAATGGTGACCTTCTGCACGGGAGTGCGTGCAGGGGAGACGCTGATGCCGATGTGGTGCGGCACCGACTACGAGAACGAGAAGAGCCGCATCTGCTCCTCCTACTTCAACATGCTGTACGAGGTGGGTGGGAGGGTGGGCGGGCCTTTCGTGGCCTTCCATGGCCTTTCAAAAAGAGGCAGCATGAAAGAGGTTGTGGTGAGGGGTTGTAGAGGCGCCCCTGCTCCCTACCACGGCAACGTGCGTGGTGGAGGCTGACTCGGGGGTTGTGCCCGGAAGGGGAGCATGCGGGGCTTGTTCGCCCCGCCATGGCCAATTGGCAGTTGTGCACAGATCCCCTGGTCTGCCTTCCATCCGCCCTACGCCCTGAACTCAACCCCGCCTTGCTCCCCGTCCGCCCCTTGCTCCCACCTGCCGCAGTACGTCAAGATCGGCATAGCGGACCCCACCATCAAATGGATCGACCTGGGGGCCTCACGCCGGTCCGCCAAGACCGCCATTGGATTCACCGGCTACCCCGTCAGGTGCGTGGCTGTGTTGTTCACTTTGATGCGTTTGTTTTGGCTGTGAGGGGCAGCGGCCAAACAGGCAGCGAGTGCCCGGCGCTGGGTGGAGCAGGGAGGCAGCGGCAGCGCCTGCATGTGGCGGCTGCGCAGCACGGCTGCAGCTCTAGAACGGCGCTATGGGTGCGGGCTTTGGCAGGTCCTTCATGCACGGAATGCTGCTGCCCTGTCCCTGCCCAAACGCCTTGTACTCGTACTGCACCCCAGGCGCCCGCCATGCGCGCATCTGCAGCATCTGTACCCCCAATACAAGAACAGCACTTCTGCCGCTCCTGCTCACACGCTCCTCCCGCAATCCCCTGTCCGCCCTGCCTCCCCTCCCCCACTCTGCAGCATCTACATCCGGTGCAAGAACAGCGTGCAGGAGGCGCTGTACACGCAGATGATGGCCATCTACTTCAAGAAGGACGAGCTCATCAACGACCCATGAACTGGCTACTGATGAGCTTTGGGGCGACCGTCTACTTCAACAACCATCTCTGTTTTGGAGAGACGAGCTCGTTATCAACCCATGCAGATCCGTCCAACAGCTCAGAAACATCACACTTCAATGCGCATCCACTGCACCCCCTCAACTGCCATTGAGCTGATCAGCAGCAACCCCAGCCTCCTCACTGAACACAAATTTCACGCTGATGTCTGACTTCCAGCCGTCCAAAAGTGAAACCATGTTTTTCCAGAGCGCCGCGCCCCGCCGGAGGTGTGGCATTTGGCCGTCCAGTTCAAAGCGCCTTGACGTGGGGCTGCGCTTCTCAGCTGTACTTTCACTCCCTGCTTCCCTCGTGCACGCTTGCCACCCAAACTGTATGTGCGTGCAGCAGCTACAGTAGTCATCCCAATATCAGCGTCCGCTTAACACGCCCTCCCTGTAAACCTGCCCCTCCAAAACGTACGCTCAGAAAGTGAAAAGTCAGCTGGGGCCCCAGGACGGACTCACCAGGCTGAGCGGCCGCTCCACCCCCTGTTGCCCCTAAGCTAAGCATCACCAGGAATAGCATATACAGAACGGCATATAGGCAGCACTCACCATGCTCATTGCGGCAGCAGACCCTGCGAAGCGGCGCTGGCGTTGCCACCACTCCGCGGCGCCGCTCGACCCCAGCCACACCTCGCGCCACAGCAGCTGGCGGTCGACTGCTTGGCAACACGGGAGGGATGTGGGACAAGGGGTCAGAAGAGAGGAGTGCAGTAGCAAGGGGGCAGAGTTACAGCGGAGCAGGAGTCCCCTTTCTTGGATCCACACCAGATTTGAGGCAGCCCACCTGTTTGCTGCATGCTGTCCAGCACGCGGGCCAGCTTGGGCAGGGGCCAGGCGTCACGTGGGGTGGTCGGGTCGATGCCAGCCTCCTGAAAACACAGGCGGAAGTAGGGCACGCAGGTGTGCGAGGCAAAGCGGGGACGAAAGCAAGCTGACAGGGTGGACGGGAGACACGCAGGCGGTCAGGCGGGGCCAGGCAGGCAGGCAGGCAGGCCGCTGGCAGGCCCAAGGGCAGGCACGCAGTTTGCCAGGCTAAATGGATGCCTGTTTGCAATGCGATGGCAGCTTTTGCACCTTGAGTTTGGCATAGAAGAGATCCACAGGACGGAGCTGCAGCTGCCTCTGCAGCTGCGCCTGCTGGGCCTGCTGCGCTTGCAGCTGGACCGCCGCGGGGCCGCGAGGTACGAGTCCCGCCTGCTGCGCTGCCGCCTCCTGCTGCTGGGCGGCTGCGGCCGCTGCAGCCAGCAGGCGCTGCCGGTGCGCGCGGCCCTGCTGCCAGGACGTGTACACCTCAAACAGCGGCACGGTGCCCTCCACCCACTGCAGCAGCATCCAAGCAGAGTGGAGCAGCAGCCATACATGAGTTGCAGTCAGGCAACAGGAGCTTGCATATACACGCAGAGCAGAGTGCAAATGGACGCAGGGCAGCAACAGCGGCGGCAGCAGCACCACGCACACAAGACAGGGACACGTCCAGTGGGCAAGCGATGGCCACAGCAGCACTTGCACCATGCCTGCTTGCCAACTTGCCTGCACCAGGCCGACGCGGCTGCCCAGCGGAGTGACTTCAAAGCAGTGCACCCCCAGGGCCTCGCTGCCACCGCAGCCGCTGCTGCCAGTGCTCTTGGCAGCATCGCTGGGAGCTTGCAGCGCAGAGTGGCAGGCGCGCAGCAGCTGCATGAGCCGAGCCTCTGCCCGCAAGTCTTCCCGCCCCTGCAGGAGAACGGCAGGGCGGACAGAGGGGGAGGCAACGTTGGTGCAGAAGAATCCAGCGGTTCAGAGGCACATGAGCGTTCACGAGCGGAGGGTGCCTGGCCATCAGACAGCAGTGGGCCCGAGAGGGGGCTCATGCATCGGCAAGCCAGGGCTGGATGCGCAAGAGGGACACACCTCCACAGCACAACATCACAGGTGCCCCTCACCTTGAGCAGGAAGGAGTGCTGGGTGCCGTCGCTGGCGAGGAGGCGCAGGCGCTTGGGGCGGGTCTTGGTTGGGAGGACGGCCACTTCGCCTGCCACCCCTGCCAGGGTGAAGCCCAGGGACCCCTCCTGCCCTACTTCCCCTGCTGTTGCTACTGCTGGGACGGCACCTGGTATGGGGATGCGGGTGTCTGCCAGGCTGGCCAGGGCGGGCGCCACGTCAGCCAGCGCAAGCTGCTTTGGTCGCAGCGCTGCCGCCAGCTCAGCGGCGGCCGCCCGCAGCAGCAGCACCGGCCGCTGCCGCTGCTGCTCCTGGCTAGCAGTGTCGGCAGCTACAGCGCCACCATCTGCTGCAGACAACGGCGACATGAGCTGCTGCAACAACTGCTGCAGGCGCGGCAGGTGCTGGTGCTGGAAGCGCTGCTCATGCGGCGTCTGCGGCAACGCTGCCTCAGCAGCCTCCACCTGCTGCTGCAGGGGCAGCAGGACCGGGGCCATGGCTGCCAGGTAAGCATCAGGCGCTGAGCTGGCATTGCCTGGCGGCCCTGCCGGGTCGCCTTCCGCTGCTGCCTCTCCCTGCTTCCGCTGGTGCCGCTGCTGCGCCTGCAGCCGCTTGGCGGCAGTGGCAGCTGCCTCCTGCAGTACCCCATGCCAGTGCTCCTCTGGAAGCACCGCCAGCCTGGCAGCCTCGGCTGTCAGCACACTCAGCTGCCGTGCCAGCCCTGGATGTCGCTGCTGCAGCTGCTGCACTAACGACTGCACGCCGTCTGTTGCTGCTGCTGCTGACGTGGCACCCGCCGGGGGCTGTGCTGCTGCCACAAGGGCGGGCAGCAGCACCTGGCAGGGAGCGGCGCTGCCCACGTGAAGCAGCAGGGCATGGATGAGACACTGCTGCTGCTCACTGAGTGCACCGTCACTGCCAGCTGTCAACTGGGAGAGCAGCTGTGGCACTAGCGGCAGCCATGCTGCCGCAGGCACCGCCTCCAACTGCTCGGCTGCATCGGCAGGCAGCCAGGAGGCGGTGCTGCTGCTGCTGCTATCCTCCATGAGCTGCCGCAAGAGTTGCAGCATCACGGGCAGCGCGCCAAACAAGCCTCCGCCGCCCGGGGATCCATCACCGCTGCAAGACGCCGCGTAGGCCAGTGCTCGGCAGCTGGCTGTGAATGCAACCGCCTGCGCTGCCTGCGCCACTGCCGCCCCCGCTGGCTGCTGCTGCTGCTGCTGCTGTGCCAGGTCATGGAGCCATGCGGCCCATTGCCACCACTGGCCCGCCAAGTGCGGTGCCGCCGCGACGGCTGCCTTGAGAGCGGCGTACTGGACTACCGACCCTGGCGGCATGCTGTGCTGCGCTGAACTGGGCTCAAACAACAGGCGCTCCAGATGCATTGAGCTGCTGCTGAGGCTGGTGCTGCTGGGACTGCCCCCGGCTATGTAGGAAGCTGAAGCGAGGGCTGCCGCTTCGCTGTGTGGGATACCGCTTGTCAGCTGCGGGCTCGAGCACAGCACTAGCTGGGCAGCGGCTGGGACAATGCTGGCAGCAGCAGCAGCGTTGGTGCCTCTGGCAGCCAAGAGCAGCTGCCAGGCTGAGCCGCCGCTGTAGCCGGCGCCGTGTGCTGCAGCGGTGCCAGCCTGCAGCCGCTGCAGGCGCAGCAGAAGCGGTCCGATCTCGTCCAGGCTGGCAAGCTTGCCGCTGGTGCTGCTGCAGGCTGCTCCCAGCCGCTCTGCCTCCACAGCGGCCTCCGCCTGCGTCAACAGCCGCTGAGTGCAGCTGCTGTTGCTGCCTGCTGCTGCCGCGCGTGCGGCGGCCAGCAGCAGCAGCACGCGCTGCTGTTCTGACACAGCTGCCTTGCCGGAGGCAAGCAGCAGAGGCGGCAGGGAGGCGCTCTGCAGCACAGCTGCCCCCCAAGCTGCCGGCGCAGTCCAAGCAGAGAACTGCTGCTGGCTGCCCTGTGCCCATCCGACACCCACAGCATCAAGGAGCGCCTCAGCTGGCAACTGCAGGCCCTGCTGCAGCGGCCGGCCTGTGCCGCACGCTGCCGCCAGCTCAGCGAGCCGAGCCGTGGCTGCTGGCAGAGAGGTGCTGCCACTGCCACAAGAGGCAGCGGCATCGAGGCTGCCCAGCTGGAGACCCCACAGCAGGTTGTTTGCTGTGCTGCCCGGCTGCGACTGCGATGCTTGCTGCGACTGATGCTGATGCTGCAGCCCGCCTCCCGCGCCCCAGCTTGCCAGCTGCATGCAGCGGGCGGCTGCGGCAGGCAGCAGCCGGCTGCCCAGCTTTGTCTGCGGGCCAGAGGGACAGGGAGAGAAGGGGCATGGCAGTAGTACTTGTAAGTACTTGTAAGGCTCACTTGTAAAGCTCGTGACAAAATAGTACATGACAGGTCATGCGGCACGGATGAAGAGACTGCGGCAAGTCAACAACATTGCCCCTCGTCCAGATTGGGCAGGCTCTTGATTGATGTAGAACCAGAGTTCTCTCACCTGAGTCCAGAGCTGAAGACCCGCAGCATCTCCCACCGCCACGTAGGCCGCCGCCGCCAGCTGTGCCAGCGCAGCGGCGGGCGCGCACTGCACGCCGGCAGCGCCGGGCGAGGTGTAGAGCCGGGTGCACTGCCTGACGGCAGCCTCGTACCGCCCAGCAGCCTGGTCGCCCACCGCCGACAGCCAGTCCCAGGCAGCTTCTGCCGCAGCTGCAGCTGCTGCCAAGCCGGCATCACCTTGCGGGGCTTGTGGCTCTGATCCGGGCAGGTAGGAAACAAGTGCTGGAGAGCTGGCCGCTGCCTGCTGATGGTGCAAGTGCTCAAGCAAGGGGTGGAACGCGTGGCGGCAGTAGGCCTGCAGGCCAGAGATACCATCAGCATCTGACAAGGCACACAGCGCTGTCGCAGCGGCTGCCGCCGCCTCCGCCACCTTTGCCGCCACCTGCTGAACCCGCTGCCGGCCCAGCCGGGCGCTCTGCGAGGCAGCGGCGGGGGAGGCTGGCTGCTGCGCCTGCTGCCCCCGCTGCCCTGGCTCTGGGCTGCCCCTGGTCGCGGCGAGCAGCGCTGCTGCCGGGTTGGCTGTACCGCTCTCAGCAGCAGCAGCCAGGCCGGAGGGATGCCGTTCGACGAGCGGAGTCTGAGGTGCTGTGCCCGCTGTGCCTGCTGTGCCCGCTGCTGCCGGGGCCTCGGCATCGGCGCTGCTGCTCTTGCTGCCTGACGCCGGCAGCAGCTGGGATGCGGCAGCTGGCGCCGGTGCGGCTGGCAGCAGGGCCGGCACCTGCTGGTGGAGATCTCGCAGCCGCTGCAGTGCATGACATGCCGCCAGCTCATGCTGCTGAGTGGCGGCTGCCAGGCGCATCAGCGCGGGGCGCACCCGAGTGAACCAGGCCAGGCAGACCTGCAAGCTCGTGAGGGAGGCAGGTTGAGGAATAGGAAGTCAGGGGAACAATGTGGCTTGGTGGGTACAATGGGTGCAGCGCCTGTTTATGAAGCAGCCTGCGTGTATGGCATGTGCCCTGCTGCTCCAGAAATTTGAACTTGGCCACCCACCCACCCACCCACCCAGTTAGCCGCTGCTCACCACACCCACCTTGTCATTGGCAGCAAAGAAGGCCAGCGCTCCCTGTGGCGCCGCCGCACGGCTGCTGCACCCGCTGCTGGCACTGGCGACGCCCTGCTCGAGAGCATGCAGGAAGAGCAGCAGCAGCACCGCCGCCTGCTGCTTCACCCTGCCGTCACCGCTGCTGGGCTCTGCTGTCTCTTGTGCCGCGCCCTCTGAGGTCGAGACCGCCTCATCATGCTGTGCCCGCCGTGCCTGCTGTGCCTGCTGCGCCTGCTGTGCCTCATGCAGGGTTCCCACTGCCGCCTGCAGCGCCCGCTCCAGCGAGGCCAGCGTCTGAGCGGGACCCCCGCACTGGGTGCGCAGGCGGGTGGCCACGCACTGCTTGGCAGCCTCCTGGACCGCCACCCAGGCGGCCAGGGACAGGCAGCTGGGCGGATCCCTGAATGGGCGGCAGGGCACACAGAAGGCCGGTCAATACAGTAAAGTGAAGGTACTGGGATTACGCAGCGAGGTGCATGCCTGCTCAAATGTGCGGGAGGTGTTGCGGGGCAGCGGCGCCGTGCTAGCCAGCAAACGCACGCACAGCAGGCATGACGCCAGCACTCACCAGCGGGGCACCTCCGGGGCTTGGCTTTGCAAGCTGTTGCCGGCGCTGCCTGCAGAGGGCTGCGGCGGCGCAGGCTGCAGGCCGTGCAGCAGGCGGGGCAGCCACTGGGCCAGCGGCACCGCTGGCGGCTGCCCTGGCTGAGTCAGTAGTTGGGAGGGGCCGTCTGCGCCCCGCAAGTGCCTCAACAACTGCTCCAGCTGGGACGGGCGGAAGCTCAGCTGCTGTGCGCCCAGCGACGCTGCTGCTGCCTGTGCTGCCACCTGGGTGCTGGCCAGCCTGGGCGCCGCAAGGGCGCCGCTGAGCGCCAGTGGTGCTGCCGCTGCCGAAAGGAGCACTCCGGCGGCTGCCGCTGCTGCGGGGTCAAAGTCGGACAGATGCAGCAGTGCTGTCTGGTAGAGCTGGGCTGCGACTGAGGGGGCGGACAGAAGCAAGCCGGCCCCCTGGCTGCTGCTGGCCAGCGCAGCAGCGGCGCCCAGAGCAGCCGCCCTGACTGCAGCCGCTGGCGACTCAGCGCACGCCAGCGCTGCAGCCAAGGCGGCAGCGCAGCCGTTGCTGCAGCCCGGCGGAGGGCGAGAGCCGCCTTCTGCTGCTGCTTCGGGGTGCCCTGTTTCAGCAACAGGCCAGGCCGCCGCTTGCTGCAGCCATTGCAGCGCCAGAAGGAGCACTGGCTCTGGGGTGCGCCTGCTGTCGAGGATGCCAGCTAGCAGCTCCAGCAAGCCGCTGCCGCTGCCTGGCTGCTGCTGCTGCTGGCTGGCCGCCAGCCGGTGCCCCGTCGCCTGCAGCACGCCCAGCAGCAGCTGCCATGCCCAGGGGCGCGGCTGGCGCATGTCGTGCGCAGCAAGCGGGCTGTCGGCTGCAGCCCAGGGCAGCAGCTGCAGCCACAGCGTGTGCAGGCTGCTCTCCGGCAGCTGTGGCACTGCCGTCTGTAGCAGCCTGAGATTGAAGAGGAGCAGCGCTGGGGCAGCTGAGGCACTGTTATCCACTGCGGCTGGCCCCGGCTGCATGGACTCACAGCCTCCAGGCTCTAGCCCCTCCTCCTCCACCTGCTGTATGGCACTGCTGCTGTCGGGCCCCAGTGCCGCCGCCTGCTGTGCCGTGTCCGCCAGAAACGCGTGCAGTGCATGCTGTGAGTGCTGGAGCAGCAGGCCCAGCAGCTGTGCCGCCTGGAGCACAACTTCTTTGCTGGCGTAGCCCCGCAGGCCCAGCAGCCAGCCGCCGCTGCTGCTGCTGCTGCTGCTGCTGCTGGCGGTGCTGGTGCCGCCAGAATTTCTCGTCCCGGCGACCGCTGTGGGCAGCAGCAGCTTGGCCGCTGCATCCATCGCCGTCGCCTGGCCGCCCTGCGCCGCCGGCTGCTGTGCCGCCGCCGCCGCCTGCTGCTGCACCAGCGTTTGCAGCCAGCTGCGCACGGCGCCCAGCATGCAGAGCACAGTGGTGGGCTGCACCATAGCATGCTCACTGGTGCACACCGCTGCTGCCATGGCTGCCACTGGGGCGAACAGCTGCTCCTGCATGCCGCCTCCTGGGTCCGCCGTGTGCTCTGCTCCTTGTGTGGCCGCAGGTGCTGCTGAGCCCTGAGCTGGCAGCACGGTGAGCCTGAGTTCAAAATGCTCTGCTGCAGCTGCCGCGGCTGCTGGCTCCTGGCGTCCGAGGCTCAAACCCCGCATGCTTGCAACCAGCTGCACCGCTACATGCTCCCCGCCTGTGACTACTTGCTCCTGCTGCTGCTGCTTGACTGGGCTGCTGCCAGTGACGCCTGGCAGGCTGGCTGCGACTGCTGCCGGCGTCAGGGCGGCCAGCCGAGACACATGCCCCGCCAGCTCAGCGACAGCTGCCGCTATGAATGCTGGGCTGGCATCCCATGTCGCCACGGCTGCCGCTGCTGCCTGCTGGCAGGCGTGCAGCAGCTGCACCAGATGCCGGTGCGTGGTGGGCAGCCGTATTGCCGCCGCAGCATCAAGCATGGGGAGGACGCAGGCCGCCAGCGCCAGCACTGGGCGCAGGCTGACAGCGGCAGCGCATGCGGCGCCGGCATTGGCGCCGCTGCTGCCGGTTCCCCCATCCCTGCTGGCCGGTGCGGCTGCTGCTGTTGCTGTCTCTGTAGCTGCCTGTGCTGCTTCCTCTGCTGCTTTGCCTGCTAGGCGTGACACGTCAGCCAAGAGGTTGTCCAACAGGGAAGCTGTGAAGGCGGGCTGCTGCCGCCACAGCGCTCCAAATGAGGCCAGGGTGCGCATGAGGGCCGGCCTGCGGCGACAAGTGGCGCGGGGAGGAGCGAGCACATGTGGGGACAGGCCAGGGACTGCGTGCTGTCCTCACACCGTACAGAGGGGCAAAACATGCTGCAGCGCAGGGCTGGCAAGTGATGCTTTTGCTCGCCGCCCAGACTCACTGGTCCCCAGCCTCCTCCTGCCTGGTCAGCGCAAGCCCCCAGCTCCCTGCACTCTGCACCCCACCAGCCGCACCTGGCAGCGTCAGGCAGCGCTGGCTCCAGCGCCCAGCCAAGCAAGAGATCAACCAAGTCCTGAAAGCGGGCCCTGCACACAAACAGCATAGCACAGAGCATTAGACGACAGTCATCAGTGATTACCATCAGAGACAACAAGACCGGGCGGCAAGCACGGGAGGGAAGCACCCCAGCAGCATCAGCCTCAGTGGCAGCGGCGTGATTGCGGAGGGCAAGGGCGGCTGGTGGCTGGGCGCTGGCTGGCTGGCTGGAGCGGAACACGGCGGGCACGGTGTTCAGCGCAGCCTGCCGGGTGCAGGGGCAATACATGAGCACACATTATCAACAGACCCCTGCGGGCCCGCCACCTCACTTGAGCGAGTGGTGGTGCTTTGCCGCCTGCTGCAGCACCGCCAGCAGCGGGGGCAGGGCGGTGGGCGGGGTGGACTCGTCCTCCAGCAGGCCCTGGCAGGCCCCACACACAGCATTGGCGTAGCGGGCCAAAGTGAGCGCATCCACGCCTGCGCCAGAGCAGGGTGGGAAGGCCAACGGCGGCCAAGGAGGGGCGGGATGAGGGCAAGGATGGGGCGTGCGTACTGGTCTGTTGGGAACGAGCGCAGGTACTGCCGAGCACGCACACCAGGGGGGGCTCAAGCAAGCAGTGGCCGCCAAATCCTGGGCTGAGACGGCAGCCTTACACTGGCATGCAGGCGGGCATGCAGGCGGGCAGGCAGGGACAGAGCCTCCCAAGCAAGCAGCCCCTCACCTGAAAGGCAATCCCTCAGCGCCAGCAGCACCGCCGCCAGCTGGTGCGCCTGCAGGGCCCGCCCGCCGGGCGCGGTCCGCCGCTGCAGCACCGGCAGTATCCAATCGAAGAGCAGCCCTCCCGCTGCTGCACTGCCCCTGGGCGGAGCCGCAGCAGCGGCCTTTGAAGCCAAAGAGGATGCGGCTGCCTGGGCGGCGGCGGCGGCGGCAGACGCCTGTGCAATCAGCGCTCCGATGGCGCCTACTGCCGGGGCGGCAGCCGCGCTGACTGCAGGAGAAGGGTCATCCCACAACAGGGCCAGCAGGCGGGGCCACAGGACCTGAAGCTGCTGCAGCATCTGCCGCTGGGCGAGCGGGTCAAACAGGCGCTGGTGCAGCTGCTGCAGCGATGCCACACGCGCCGCCTGCAGGCACGGCGGTGGGGAAGAAGGACAGCAGTGAGGCGTGGGAGGGACATGTGCAGGCACCATGCCAGCCAGCAGGCAGGCAGCACAGGCAGGCAGGCAGCAGCGTAGGCAGGCAGGCAGCACGCCAAGGCAGGCCAGCGCAGGCAGGCAGGCAGGCCACTTCCAAGCATAACGAGTGTGCACAGCCCCAAGCGAGCACCCAACTCACAGCAGGTTGCCGGGTGTCGCCTGCAGCTGCCACCAGCTCCTCAACAGCCAGCGGCCCTGCTGGCGCCGGCGCCGGCACCGGCATGGGCGCCGGCTGGTGCTGCCGCTGCTGCTGGTGCTGCCCCGAGCTGGCAACAGGCGTGTGGCGTGCATGCGGCTGTGGCTGTGGCCTCCTGACGCTCGCCCCGCCACCTGAATGGCTGGCAGGCCCTGCAGGGTGCTCCCTGCCGCTGCCTCGGCCACGGCTGCCTCCATGACCGCCGGCCGGGCCAGCGCTGCGCGGCGGCAGCTGTTGCTCCGCCCCATCTGGCGGCGCCTGCTCCGTGCGCTGCCGCGGCTGGTACAGCTGTGGGCTGGGGAACGCCCGGCCTGCACGCCGCGGCGGCTGCTGGTCCTGCTGCTGCCTCCCGCTCATGTTGCCTGGCTGAGCGGTCAGCTAGCTAGCAGGGGGCGTGGCCCGCTGGTGAGCGGCGGGCCTGCTTGGGTGAGTAAGGGTGGCGCAAATGCGCCCTGCTCCGCTGCTTCCTCCTTCGTCCAGTCAGCCCTGCAGTTGCACCAATGCGAATTTCAAATGGACTAGGTGGGGAAGGCAGCAGCAGGGGGCGAGCAGTGAGCGACCGCTGCGGGCTGGCGGCGAAGCGGCGGCTGGCGGCACAGCCAGGTGCAGAGTGCTGCCGCCGGGATGCATCGCAACGCGGAACCCACCTAGCCGCCACTGCTCATGATGCTGCACAGGGGAATGGCGGTGCAGGCAGCCCGCAGCCGCTGGGCTTTGGACGCCACGCTGCGGCGGCAGACCATGCGGCACCCGGCGTCGGCCTCCAAGAGCCGATCGGAGGGCGGAAGGTTGAAAGAGAACTGAACCGCGCGTCCAGGCTCGGTTCCCGGCAGAACCAAGTGGTGAGCCTTAACAGTCGTTGAGACGAGCTCGGACGCTGAGGAACACAACGAAAACGAGCGTTAATGCAATTGCGCACGGCTAGAGCACGACCTTCTTAAGAATGACGCCTAGGCGGCGCGTCTGCAGACGCCGCCACATTGGCGCATCAAATGAACAGCTGTGTCCTCCACTTGGGCACCCAGCCAGGCCTCACCAAGCCATCGTGACTTTTACAACAAGTTTGTCTTTCATGAAGAATTACAAAGGACGGATAGGTCACAAAACGCCGGCCGTCGAGGACATGAAAGCAGAGCCCAGCGCTCTGCGTGGGTGCCGGCGGCCACCCAATGGACGCCACACACAGCAACTGCTTCTTGTGGCAGGTTGCTGGCATTGAGACAAATGCTGATCGATGGCGAGAAGAAAGGGCGAGAGAGCGTGGAGGAACCCACAAGACACTGGGCGACAGGTAGGGGAGAGAGCAGGGAGAGCTGCGGGGAAGAGCTACCTAGAAGAAGCGACAGGATGCCGCGCATGGATTCTGTGTTGGGGGTCTAAGTGTTGGGTCTGATTTAATCTAGTGCTGGGATTGGACTGCTCTCGAACTGCCGGTACAGGCCGCTGATGCAACACTGACCTCACAAACACATTTTGGCTGGCGCACACACACTCGCGCGCGGTTTGGAGGACTGGCACCCAGGCAAAGCATGCTGGGCCCACCCTCCTCTGAATGAAATGTCGGCGATGGGCTCGCCCCTCGCAGCGGCTTGCAACGAGCGGCGCCATCACTGTAGGGAGGAGCAGGGAACAGTGGAGCCGCCTCAGGGGCTGGCCTGGCAATCAACTTTCTAGACAAGCAAGCTGCTGTTGGACGGGATCAAACAGGCGGGTTGGCAGCGGCGGGCACAACGTGCAGCAGGCGCAAGTTCACAGTGTCGGCGGCAGAAGCAGCCAGGGTGCAGCCGAAGCAAATCATCGTTCAGAAGCAGCAGCAGCAGCAGCAGCAGGTGCAGGTGGCAGGGGCCCACCTCGCAGAAGTATCTGTCGCCAAACTGCGGTGGGTGGGGGTGGGGGTGGGGGGGGGGGGGGGGAGCACACGTAAGGTGAGACGTTGGTTGCGCTCATGAGGGTGCACAGGGTGCCAGCGTGCACTGATTGATGCATCAGACGTGGGAGCACCACGGGAACAGATGACACCGCAGCAGGAGCTGCATCATGCACACCGGCACGCCCATGCTGTGCTGTGCTGAAGGCCAAGCTGTGCTAGTGGCTCAGCAGGCAGGCAGAGCAGCACAGCGGGCTTCCCTTCGTGCTGCGGTCCCTCCGCCCCCCGAGGGCGGGTGGCAGGGCAGCAGCCAACACTGTCGCAACGCTGCCGCCGCCACGGCATGCCACATGTGCGAACCACTGCAGGCACGCAAACTGCAGCCAACCCTGGCCTCACGTTGCCCACGCCAGGCACCACCCGGAAATCTGTATCAATGTACTCGTCAATCTCGCTGGTGATGACCTGGCGCCAGCGGGGCGGGGGGTGGCACAATCAAGCGGTGAGCACTCAAGTTGGTGGGCTGGTGGTTCGATGCGCCAGCGGGGCGGGGAGGTGGCGAATGAGGGGGGCGGCCACACGAATCGGTGATGTTAGCTGGTCGTGATTGACTGGTGAGGGATGAGCTGGCGCCAACGAGGCGGGTAGGTGGCAGGTGGTGCCAGTTGAGGCGGTGAGGGTCACAGGCAACCAGGCAGAGCATACAGGCAAAGGATGTACAGCGTGCCGGGCGCTGTGAGTGCTCTATCTCATGAGCCCACTCCCCGGCACGCCGCACCTTGAGGCGGGGGAACTTTCTGCACAGGGTGTGGATTCCCTCGGGCGCGGCAATCAGGCTGCACAAGGGTCAGGGGGGCGAGGGGGTGCAGGCTGAGATATGGGACGAGCGTGCGGACGCACGGGGGAGAGTGTGCCAGCCAGCAGGGCAAGCGGGCAGGCAGGAGCAGCGGCGGTGGAGCACGGCACGCGCACTGAACGCCAGCTCATGCCACACGTGGTGCAGCCTGCTTGCCTCCCCAGGTGCATGTGTCCCCATACATCCGTGAAACAGCTGACGCTGCCCTCAGCACTGCCAGGCTACAATGTCCTGCCGCCAGCCTGGATGCCAGCTCCCCTGCCAGCCTGGGCGCCTCCCAGGGCAGGCACTGCCCCGGCCCCCACCTGAGGAACAGGATCTTGCCCTCGTCCACCCCCTTGTCCAGCAGCACCTGCAAAGCAAAGTGTTGATACGCCAATAATGGGACAATCATGGGATCAGAGGGATGTCAGGAACAGGACCTTCCCCTGGTACACCCCCTGGTCTAGCATCAGCAGTCAAGAGAAAGGGTGAGCGAGCAAGATAAGTAAACGAACGCTCATGTTGAGGAGGTGGATCTTAAAGGAGCAAGTGGGCGAGTGAGGCAAGCGAGCATGGCGTGCATGCAGGGGCACGGGCAAGGACTCCGAGGGCAAGGCGGGCCAAAGGAGGCCACCCGCGTGTCCTGCAGCAGCAGAAGAAGAAGCAGAAGAAGAAGACGCAGCGCCAGCAGCAGAGCCAGCGGCCGCCCACCTTGACTGCGCGCGCCGCCGAGCCTCCGGTGCCCAGTATGGGGTCCATGACCAGCACAAAGCGCTCCGCAATGTCTGCGGGCAGCTTCTCGTACACAATCTCCTGGTCCATGACCCGGTCCTCCATCCTGCGGGAGTCGGGAGGAGATTGAAACGAACAGAGGATCAGGGCGGACACATTGGAAGCGGGCAGGGGCGGATTCTCGTACACAACCTTGTTGAGGCTTGCTGTTAGCGCAGTGGCAAGGAGGATGACACGAACAGATGATAGGGGATTCGGAAAAACTAATAGCGAGCGCCCAGCATGTGGACCTGCATCCTGCGGGAAGTGATGAGGAGAGTGCAACTGACAGAGGATCAGGCAAAACAAATAGAGAGCGAACACTGGCGGCTGTGCGTCAAGCGGTTGATCGGGGTTGTGGTAGTGAGGGAGGCAGGCGGCGAGGGGGAGCGGGCACTGTGTGGGGCAGTCGAGGGAGAGCAAGGCCGAGGAGAGGTGCGAGGAGAAGGGCTTGCCTGTGCACCAGGATCTTGCCGATCTTGATGCCCTTGCAGCACGCCCTCAACGCGTTCTCCATGCTCTCCCCGCTGCGGATGATGCTCACGCCGCACAGCTTCTTGGCAAAGTCGACGCCCACGTACTGGTGGCCCGTGGGGGTCACCACCGTCCGCTCCCTGCAGGGTGGGAGGGGGCAGCGGGGAGCAAGGGGCAGGCAAAAGGTGGGGTGTCACAAGGTCTGTTGTGTGCAAACAAGGCTGTACGCGCAGACAAGCATACTCGATGTGGTAACTACCTGCTCCCTCACCCCCACCCATGCCCACCACCCACCCACCTGAAGGGCAGGTGCCCCAGGCTTGCTTCCACCACCAGCCTGAGCAGGCGGTCCGAGTAGAAGACGAAGTCGGGGGTGGAGGTGGTGGCGTCCCGGATGATGGTGTGCATGCCGCGAATCTGGAAGTTGGAGGGGATGACCTGCAGCAGGGGGGTGGTGGGAAGTGGAAGAGGAGGGCTGAGTTCGTGTGTCCCCCGATGTCTGCTCATTCTAGTGTGTGCAAGCAGGAGGTATCATTGGGAAGAGGGGACAGCGGGCCACAGCATGGTGGGAGGAATGACAGAGAAAGTGGGGTGCAGCATGGGGTGGGCTGGGGAAGGATGCGGTAAAAAAGGGAAGCAGGGGTATATGTATGGCATGGATTGGATGCCTAGAAAGGGTTGTGGCGGCTATAGATTGCGCCTGCCGGTTTCTGCTGGACCCCCGACCAATGCGCTTGCCCCCCCATCCCCACCCACTCATCACCCCCACCACTCGATGGACACGCCCACTCATCACACGCACCACTCGTTGGGTGCACCCACTCTTTACCCCCACCCTCCCACCCACCCCGCCCTGCTGCCCGCCCCACCTCCAGGTTTGGGTAGATGCGCCTGAGGTCGTGCTGCTGCAGCTTCATGCGGATGTGCTCCGTGATCAGGTCGATCGCCACCACGTTGTCGCCCCTGCACCCCGGGGAGCACAGGGCCAGGTTGGGCGGGTGATGATGGCAAGGTGCATAGAGGGGCGAGAGCGGGAAATTGCGGGCGGTGCGGTGGCAATGTGCGCTTGCCGGTGACCTTGAAGGAATCAGAGTTGTGCAGTTGTACAAGGCACACAGGAGGATGCCGGGCAGGCAGTACCAGAGGCACGCCAGCAAGCAGCAAGGTACAGCAGCCAACGGCAGAGCACCTCCATCCCTCTCCACTCCAAACGCAGGCTGACTGACCAAACATCAGCTGGGTCTCAATAAACACTTACGCCGTGTTGCAGCGGTGCCACGGGATGATGATGTCCGCAAACTTCCGGCTGGGTGCCACGTACTGGTCAAAGGCCGGCTTCACAAACTTGGTGTACTGCTCAATCACACCGCCCACGTCGCGCCCGCGTACCGCCACGTCGCGCTGGATCCTGCCGAGAGGGAGTGGGTGCGAGGTAAAGCGAACATGTAAACACACAGAGTCTGAACACTGCGGCACAGTCAAGCAAGTTTGTGCGTGCTTCCTAAACCGTCGACCGCCGATGCACCGAGGACGATGTGTATTTTGCCCAGGAGCTGTCTTGGTTACATCGCTCCCCGCAGCACACACACACACACACACACACGCCCACCTGCGCGCCAGCCGCACGTCGTCGTCTGTGTCCACATACACCCGCATGTTGAGCATGCTGCGGATCTCCTCCATGTGCAGCACCAGGATGCCCTCGATGATGACCTGGCACAGCAGGGCACAGCAGGGGCAGCAAGTTGAGCAGCCCGCACAATGGCGCAGCCCATGAGCATGGCGGCAGTCTCGTGGAAACCCTGCCACCGCACGCATGTCAGGAACAGGTGCGCAGTCCCCAAGGGCGGGCACGCAGGCGCCAACGTGCGTTGGATGTACCAGCTGGCGCCAGCTGGCGAGCTCACCACATCGGCGGGCGGCACCCGCCGCGTCTCTGGGCTGCGCTGGTGCGTGGTGAAGTCGTAGACTGGCACCTCAACAATGCGCATCTCCTGCAGGGAGCAAAGGAGCACAGCACAGCGTGGTGAGAGGGCAGAGCCGGTGCTGTGTTGGTACGTGATCTGGCCTACAGGGAACTCAAAAAATGCGCAACCCCCGCAGCGAGGCCGAGAAACAAGCAGAGAGCGCTGGACAGGCGTACAAGTCCTCCCCGGCCCTCCACCCCTAGCTCCTTGGCCAAGCCAAACCCACGGGCAGGCAGGCAGACAGGCAGGCAGGCGGGCAGGCAGGCAGCGGCCTCTAGAAACCACCTTGAGCACACCTTGAGCTCCCTGAGGCACTTCACTATGGCCTCCCGGTCAAAGGCAGAGGGGGAGTCAAAGTTGTAGTCTGCAACAATGGCAGGGGGCGCAGGTCACTGTCGTTAGGCTGACTGAAGACCTGTTGATAGATAAATGATCTGATGATTAGTCGCATCTCTGGCGGCGCATGCCGGCACACAGGCATCAGGGTGGCAGTGCGATGTCGGCAGGTGCGAGGCGCATCTGCTCTGTCCAACTCAGCAGTCCAACCACCTCCCCGCCCGCCCCGCCCGCTCACTCACTCTTCACATCCTTGAGCTCTTCCTCGCCCAGGTTGCGGTAGAATGAATCCTGGCTCAGCATCACTACGCACTGGTCTGTGATGGGAGCAGGGAGGAGGCGGCATAGGGGGGTTGGCAAAGAGGGCGGTGGTTGGGGGGGGGGACAGCGGCACAAGTTCATGCATGAAGGCAGCGCCAGCACGCAACACGCGGCAAAACCGTGCGGGGGGAATGTGGCAGTACGACGCTCCATGGGTGCACCAGGCAACGCCGGACTTTCACATCTGGATTGCGCAAGAAGTGAAGGGCAAGTGGTCTGAGCTGCTGACGTATGCCAGCGAGGACAAGCTGGTCAAGATGCGGACCGACTATGGCCTCAACATGGAGTGGCTGCCGTTTGAGCAAGGCGAGGCGGAGCCGCGCACCTGCACCACCGCAGAGGTAGGCCCGTCCTACCCGCCGGCCAACTCCCAGCCCCTCAATGAGTGCAGCCAGACAAGACAAAAAACAAGAAGAACAAGAACGTTGATTGATTCTTAAACAACACACTTTTCGATATCTCACCTGAGCACACCGCACCGCATGACCTTTGATCCAAAACCAAAACCCAACCACCCTCCCCAACTGCCACCGCAGGAGCTGCGGGAGGTGCACAAGTGGTGCCGCGAGCAGCTGCCCACCATCGACCCCGCCCCGCTGACGGTGGCGGAGTACGACACGCCGGTGAGCCTGCAACTGCCCAGCCTCTCAACCCTCAGCCAGCCCCACAGCATCACTCTGCCTGTCAGCCCTCAGCCATCCTTGCAGCAGCAATCAGCCTCAGCCCTCAACCAGCCTCACCTGGACTCAACTTCAGCCCTCAGCCACCCTAACGGCAGCAATCAGCCTCAGCCCTCAACCAGCCTCACCTGAACTTCAGCCCTGACTTTCCTGCCTCTGCTCAGCTGTTGCATGCGACTCGGCCCCATTCAGTCCCTCACAACACACCCAGCCCTCCCCTACCCCCACCCACCCGCCCCCCCGCAGGAGGGCCTCACGTACTGGGCCAACAAGAAGGCGCGCGTGACGACGCGGCACCACCGCCAGCCGCTGCTGCACGAGGTGGCGGCGGATGCAGCTGCTGCGGCGGCGGCAGCGGCGGCTGGAGGCGGCGCAGCTGCTGCGGCGGCTGCGGCTGGCTGCGGCGCAGCTGCGGCTGCTGCGGCGGGCGAGGAGGAGGACGAGGTGGAGGACGAGGAGGCGGAGGCGCTGGCGCTGCTGGCGGCAGAGGAGGAGGAGCTGGAGGCGCCCGTGTGAGGTGGCCTTGCCTGAGCTGATATAATCCTACCTGAGCTGGTACAGTACTTCGTGAGCTGGTACAGTTCTTTCTGAGTTCCAATCCTACCTGAGTTTGCACTTGTACCTGACTGTACCATATGTGCGTAACTTGCACCTGTACCTGAGTGTACCATATCTGTACCATGTACCGCACAACACACACACCCCAACAATGAGTCACTCACCATGTAGCCGCTGGACAATCTGGTCACAGATTACAGTCTTCCCTGCAGCTCAGGGAGGGGGTGCCAGCGGGAGCAGGCAATGCAGGGGTCAGAAGGGTACCACCGAGAGCGTGCGATGCAGGCGCCAAGAGGGTGCAAGCACACGCAGGAACGTACTGACCAGGCCTGGCAGCAAGCAAAGAATGAACCATGGCTGCATTGCTCAGCGGTGACCGGCAGAGATATTGCAGCAGGTTGAGGGATGGTGAGCATGGGCAGGGCACAGTTTCAGCAGCACGCAACCGGCGCTGTGCCACCCGCCCTTCCAGTGCCCTCGCCACCAAAACAGGGAGCCAGCAAGTGGCGTTGCACTCACCAGATGCTGTGCCGCCCGCCACTCCGATGATGAAAGGCTCGTTCCTGTGGCCGCGCCCTGCACCCCGGTGCGGGCTGCCGCCAGAGCAGCAGCTGTCGGCGTCCCACTGCCCGCTGTAGTCCCGTGTCAGACCGTTGGCGCTGCCCGTCCGGCCGGTGGAGACGAGCAGGCGGGACAAGTCTCCGCTGCCACGGCTGCCTGTGCTGCCCGCGCGGCCCCGTATCTGCTGGTGCCAGTCAAACATGCTGGTGCCTGCGGGCTCCTGGAGCGCCGCTGCCGCCGCCGCCGCCGCCAGCGGCGGCTTCTGCTGCTGTGGCGCCGCCGTGGTGCCTGCTGCTGCCGTACCTGGGGCGGTGGCCCGCACCTGCCTTGCCGCCCACGCTGCTTTATGCAGCAGGCAGGGCAGTGGGTGCGCCCACTGAACTGCGATCGACGACCGCTTTCAAGGGAGGGGCTCCGCAAGGGGGAGACCTCCGCCCAGGTGCGCTGGAAGGTTATTCAACGTGGATGCAACGCCGGTGGTGCACTGTCGGGGACCCAGGCTGCTCTGTGCCTCTATTGCTGCGCAGTGCAGGGCCACATGCGCTTCCCCCAATGTGACGGCCCTATTGAACCAATTTACACGCAGGGGAGCGTCGGCACAGATCGCCGGCAGCGTGCGCAAGGGGGGGGAGGAGCTGCCGCCGGCGCCAGCAACGCCAGCTCAGCCAAATGCAAGGCGGGGCACCAAGCTACCCAATGGAGGCAGGGCAATAATGAGCAAGGTAGAAAATGTGAGTCATGCCGAGGAATCAAGCGTGTGCATCAGTGTCAAGCAGGCAGAGAAAGCATTGAGAGGCCACAGGCGCCGGCCAACCCGCTGGCAGGACGAGGCACCCCGCCACTCCGCCCCCCTAGTCGCAATAGAACCTGTCGCCCCACTCTCCCACGCCTGCATCGAGGAGGAGAGCAGGCACATGCCGTGAGCTAGTGAGCTAGCAAACGGGTGCGGCACTTCAACGGTACCGCCGCCCCCGGCTGCCCCGCCAGCTTGCCCAACAGCCAAGACACGTGGTGCTCTCACAATTTCCCACTCCCGCCTACCGCCCCTCCCACTTCTCCCCACCCTCGCCAGCCCCACCACGGTCATCCCCGCCCACCCCGCCACGTCAGCACCCCAGCATCCGTGCAGAGGTGGCACCACAGGACATTCCTCCATTACTGCGTCAAGCTTGCCGGTCAACACCCAGCATCTCATCCCCCTGCCCTGCCATAGCACCCCCACCGTGCCACATCACCACAAACTTGCACCACTGGAAGCTGTTGACACTGCAACCAACACAACTCACTACCCTGTCACATGACTCTGGCCTGGCACATGACCCGCCCGCCACGTCACCACCCCGTGCTGACCTGGCACCACATGGAAGTTGTCCATCCCCTCGTCAATCTCGCTGGTCAGCACCCGCATGCGGGGGTAGGCGCCGCAGATACGGTGGATGCCCTCGGGGGCGGCAATCACCGTGAGGAACAGGATCTTGCCCTCGTCCACCCCCTTCTCAAGCAGCACCTGCAGCGTGCAAACGTGTTAAAGAGGGAACACAGTTTTGAAATGGAAGGGAGCAATCAGGAACAGCACAGGAAAGGGTGGCACGTGTTCTCCTCATCAACCCCCTTCTCAAGCAGCACCTGCGGGTGGGGCGGGCCCCAGGCACAGGGGTTCCGTTGTTAGACAGAATTGGCCCCGCTCTGGACAGGCGCCCACTCGTGCCGTGAGAAAGAGGACCGTGCAGAGTGGCTGAGTGAGAGAGAGGGGCGGGAGAAGGAAGGGGGAGAGACGTGGCAGGAGCGACGGAGATGAGGAGCAAGCGAGGAGTGCGGCTTTTGGGCACGGCGGGAAAGCGCACACCCTCACAACACCTCCCGCACCACCTGCAGGGCAGGCGCGCCAGCAGTGGAAACACCCCAGGCCGCAGCATGCAGCCCGTGCTTACCTGGATGGCGCGCGCCGCCGAGTTGCCCGTACCCAGGATCGGATCCATGAGCATCACGTACCGCTCTGCAATGTCTGTGGGCAGCTTTTCGTAAATCAACTCCTTCTCCACCTGCCGCTGATGTGCTGGCACCACGCCGCTGCTGCTGCAGGGGCGCCGGGAGCCCGCACCGCCCTCGCCGTCGCCAGCCGACGCTGCGCTGCTGCTGCGGCGGTGGTGAGCCGGCCCGGGCGAGGGCGCAGGCGAGGGTGCAGCCTTTGGCGCCGCCGCCGCCGGCTCTGCCGGTGCAGCCCCGCCACCGCCGCTGCTGCTGCTGTTGCTGTCGAGCGGCACCGGCGGCTTGCTGGGGGTGGACGTGAGTCGCGATTCGCTCGTCACATGCTGCATGCTCGACCACACCTTCTCCCTGCGCAGAGCAAGCGGGCAGCAACAGGTCCCGTGAGGATCCATGAGCTTGCTGCTGCATGCCCTGCAAAGCCCTGCTAGGCACAGGTCAGGCAGCAGGTGGCCATGATAGGCAGGACGCAGGGGCCAAGGCGTAACAAATGTCAAGCCCACTCTGCTTGCCAGCATTTATTTGCCCACCGCACCTGTTCATCCATGCACACCACCCAGGCTCACCGGTGCACCGTAGCCCCCACCACCATGGTGCCTGCCGCTTGCGGTCCCGGTTGCCAGCATGCACCACGACGCCTGCCCACCCCCACACCCAACACCCACCGTCTTCCCCCAACCACCCCCAGGCCTCCTTGCCTGTGCACCAGGATCTTGCCAATCTTGATGCCCTTGCAGCACGCCCTCAGCGCGTTCTCCATGCTCTCCCCGCTGCGGATGATGCTCACGCCGCACAGCTTCTTGGCAAAGTCCACGCCCACGTACTGATGGCCCGTGGGGGTCACCACGCTCTTCTCCGCAAACGGCAGGTAGCCCAGGCCCGCCTCCACCACCTGGCGAGGGGAGGGAGATCAGCAAACGCACGAGGAGGTCAGCAACGGGAAAGTAACCAGGCCTTTATCACCGCCTGCACACGGGGGAATGTGCCAAGAAAGGGGCGGGGTTTGGTGCTGGTTTGTTGTTGTCTTGGCCTTGCTGCCAAGAAACAAAGCATTCCTGGCACGCGCCCGCCACCGGCCAGGGGAGAGGAGCGGCCAAGCAAGGTACACAAGTCCAGGGACTCAGTAGCCTTCAACCCAAATCGCCCACTGCCGCGACGCAGGCACCTCACCAGGCGGAGGAGGCGGTCGGCGTAGAACACAAAGTCTGCCTTGTGCGTGGTGCGGTCCCGGATGATGGTGTGCATGCCGCGCACTTGGAAGTTGGAGGGGATGACCTGCAGGGTGGTGGTGGGAGGGAAGGTTTGGCTGATGTCCTGCCTTTCTTTCAACCGCTCGTTGTGGGATGTGCATGCCCCGCACTACCTGAGGGGATGACCAAGCAAAAAGAAAGGGGCAGGGAGCAAGAGGGGCGAGCTGGGGGACAGGACTGGGCAAACTCACAGGGTGACCGGATTTCAGTGACAGGCAGCAAGTTCCAGAGAAGGGTGGAAGGTGTAGGAAGGGAGCGCAGGGGAGCGCACGTAGCGCAGCGGCCGGGCCTCTCTTTTGACAGCCCACTGTCGGTGAGTGAGGCAGGGAAGAGCATGCCACCAACCCCGCCCTGCGCCGCACCTCCAGGTTTGGGTAGATGCGCCTGAGGTCGTGCTGCTGCAGCTTCATGCGGATGTGCTCCGTGATCAGGTCGATCGCCACCACGTTGTCGCCCCTGCGGTGTTGGTTTGTGCAATGTTTGGAGGTGGAGCAGGCGGGTGGTGGGCGGGTGAGCAGAGGGGGTGGGTAAGCGGGGAGCAGTGGGAGAAAGGGTGAATTGAGGGGTGGCAGGATCAGGAGCGGGAGGCAAGCCAGTGATCCAGCCGTGACGGGTTGGGCTGAGCACGGCATAGGTCGTGGGCAGCCAGCGGAAGGCCAGAGGGGCAGGCCAGGGCACTGCTGGGGCAAACGCAGCTCATGCCATCACACACCGCTGGCAGGCAACTCCATCAGTGGGCGCACCTGGCCCACGGGATGATCACGTCGGCAAACTTCCGGCTGGGTGCCACGTACTGGTCAAACGCCGGCTTCACAAACTTGGTGTACTGCTCAATCACGCCGCCCACGTCACGCCCCCGCACCGCCACGTCGCGCTGGATCCTGCACAGGAGGGGGTGGGGCACAGGGCAAGTGCGCGGGCATGCTGAATGGGGGCGGGCACAGCACAGGGAATTCGGGACTGGTGGGGGCCACCATTTGGTCGCGTTTGCAGCAGCTCGCGAGACCGCCGCCTCACCCGCCCGCCTCTCCGCCAGTGCAACCCGGCACACCTACCAGCGCGCCAGGCGTCATTGTCCGTGTCCTGCACCCTCAATCTCGGCATGTCCCGCATCTCACCGTGCCGCCCCACCCAGCCCGCCCTTCTGCCTTCCCAACCACAGCACCTCACACCCGACATTGCCCGCCCACCTGCGCGCCAGCCGCACGTCGTCGTCTGTGTCCACATACACCCGCATGTTGAGCAAGGCTCGGATCTCCTCCATGTGCAGCACCAGGATGCCCTCCAGCACAACCACGTCTGCGGGCATCACCCGCCGCGTCTCCAAGCTGCAGGGCAACAGACAGGCGGGCAGCACGCATTGAGGGACGGCGGGGGTCGGCAGCAGGATGCCCGGTGGGACCAAACCATTGGCAGACACACCACAGATACAGAGAAAAGGAGGCGAGAAGTGGAAGAGGCATAACCTGCGGCCCTGCCACCCTTGCTCTCCTGCGGCAGGGCCGTGCCTCCCACGACAGATGTGCCCCGCCTGTGCCGCCGCACCACCTGCGGCTGTGCCCGCCCCCGCGCCGCACCCCTTACCCTGGTCTGCTGTCCGCCCCTTGTGAAAGCCGACACGCTCCTCAGCTGTCGTGTTTGCTGACAGGTGTACAATCCTCAAGTTGCAAAAGAAGCAGTGCAGTTTACGGACGCCTCTCACCTGCGGGAGTGTGTGGTGAAGTCGTAGACGGGCACGTCGTAGGGCTGCCCCGCCTTGAGGGCGGACAGGCAGGCCAGCAGCGCCTCCGAGTCAAAAGCCTCTGGCTTGTCAAAGTTGTACTCTGCAGGGGGCAAACGCGACGCAAGCGAGACATTGTGTGCAAAGCAGAGGGGGACGCGGAAAGGGAGAAAGGGCACCCCAGCGGGGCCTCGGTGTCGGTAGCGCCTTGCGCCTGCCACACCTGCACTCTGCAGCATGCAGCTTGCAGGGTGGCAAAAGAAGGTCCTTCTTTGGCCGGCGGCGCGCAAGCCCCACAACCAGGGCCTGGCCGGCCAGCCAGGGACATGTGTCGCTCCAGGTGGGCGCCCAGCTGTCGCCAGCTGTCGCCAGCCAGCAGGGCCGCCACACCCGCCACACCCTTCAGGTTGCCCCGCTCCTCCTCGGTGAGGCTCTTGTAGAAGGAATCCTGCAGGGGGGGCGCGCACACTTGACTGTCACGTGTGTGGCTCCCAGCCCTGGCCGTGCACCGGCGGCTTGTGGGTCAGCAGGGGTTAGGGGCGCGATACGCATTCAGCTTTTCGTCAAAAGAATGCTCCCCTCTTCTTGCAGGCACGGAGGCACAGCTTCCGCGCACGGGTGCTGGGCGGAAGCTGTGCAGCAGCGGAGGGAATGCAGTGGCACTGGCACACCAATATGCATTAGGTTCCACCTCGATGCCCCCAGTAAGCACCCAGAATGCGGCAACACAGGGGATGCAGTGCAGGGGAGCACGTTGGGCATGCCCGTCGTGCTTACGCCCCACCCTGCCCGCCGCCAACCATGCGTGCGCCACACCTGTGCCAGCATCACCACGCTCTGCTCCTGAAGCCGTTGGATGATCAGATCGCACACTGCACCCACAGAGGAGGGAGGCAGCAGGGCGGTGCCGAGCGCAAGGCAAGCGGCAGGGTGGAGAGCACCTGAGCAGGGCAACGAGAGCGTGAGCCTGAGGCGGGCAGGTGCCTGCACCGGCTGCCGGCAGGCTGGCCTGGTGTGATGATTGGCGGCTGCAGGTGTGGGCAGCTGTTGCTGAGCCATGGGGCCGACAAGCGGGGCAGCAACCTGTCTGTGCGACTACTTGAGGCCATGGGCTGGCATGGGGTGGCCCCGGGAAGCTCACCAGTGGTTTTGCCTGCAGCATAGGGTGGGGGGACCAAGAATTAGACAAGGCATGCCAGAGACCACCAGACAGACAAGGCATGACGAGGGCCAAGACACAGGGGTCCCCCCCACACACACAGACAAGGTGCGGCGACAGGCAGGGAGGGCACCCTGCATAGGCGGCACCCCGGCAGGCAAGCAAGCCAGCTGCACGCGGCGGGAAGCAGGGATGCATGGCACTGCTCGGCAGCTCTATCCAGCCTGCGCTATTGCACTCACCAGACGCCGTGCCGCCCGCCACGCCAATGAGGAAAGGCTCCGACCGGTGGCTGCGTCGCGCCGACCGGCGCGCGGGGCTGTCGAGCGCCCAGCTGTTGGCCCTCGAGGTGCCATCCAGATCCAGGCCCTGCATCTCTGCTGCCAGGGGGTCCTCCATCCTGCCAGGCCTAGAGCCCCTGCACACCGCAGGGGAACAGGCAGCGAAGCGCAGGTGCGTCACAGGGCGGCAGCGGCGGCGGCGGCGGCAAACCCTGCCGCGCGTCGGCGCGCCCATCGGCTGGCTCTGGCAGTCTTGCGACATGGCGCTGCAAGCTTTGGAAGGCAGGTCGATAGCATACGCCTGCACAACTGATGGCGGCCGCAGCGCAACTTGATGGGTTCGGCGGCTTCAACCTTTGGGTTGTGTCGAACTAAACGTACGTGTGCGTGCAACCTCTCCTATTCAAGAACACTGCGACCAGCCTCGTCTCCGCTGTCCCTCTTTCGGCCCAGGGCAGAGAAACAACGAATTAAAGCAGATATCCACGATGTATTATGCTGTAGCAAGAGCACGATGTACGCCAGCGACTGTCACGATGCAGTTGGGGTGCACCTGCTGCGCATGCTGTGCCATGCCGCATGCCGCTTGCTCTGCCTTTCCCCTGGCACTCTCAAACCAGGCTTCACTGGGCTCAGCTTACATAACACACATGGCCACGGTTTTTCTTGGGAGCTTGTAAACGACCGACGCATAAGAAGCTTGGAAATTGCAAAACTGGGAGTGGGGGCGGTGAGATGGTGCGGGGCAGTTGGCGTGGGCCACGTTGCTGCGTACCACCGGCAGCTGCTGGCACCTTTGGTGCCGCCACGCCAGCAAGGTAGGTGGAATGGCAGCGTCACGTGGGCTTGAAAAATGAGGGGGCGGGGGTCAGTGGGCAAATGCAAATGTGGGGGTACTGAGCCAAAGTGCTTTGGCCGGGGAGTGTAGAGAGGTACGACAGGCGTGCACATGAAAGGTGGCGGCATGCTAGGCAAGGTGCCGGATGGAAGATGGGACGTGGCGCTCTATTGGGGGCGGACCTAAAGGGAGGGCCTGAGGAAGGAAGCGAGGAAAAAGTGGGTCGCAGCGTGCGGCTGGAGGCTGCACACTGGCGCACAGGCGGCGGACAAGAGCCGCCTGTCGCTGCTGCAGGTCACGCAGACCGGGATACGCCGCGCCCGCAAGTGCAGAAAAGGCGCGTGAGACGGGGCACACCGCTAAAGAGTAGGCAGGCGCGTGAGCAGGGGTCGCAGGCGCGCACGCGACGGGGCATGGGCGGTGCGAGACCGGGCGGGGGGACGGGGAAATGAAATGGGCCTCTGAACAGGACGAAGGTCGGACGTGTGCGCAGTGCAGAGGTGGGTGTGTGCGTGGCGGGTGTATGAAGGGGAGAGAGCGGTAGGCTGCCGCTACCAGGGTGCATGGTTTTAGGCGGGGAGCGCTGGGCTATGTGTGCGGTGCAGGCAGGCAGGGGGCGCGCCTGCCTGCGCGGCACGGTGCAGCCGCTGCCAACGCCACGGCAGGCAGACATGCGTAGGAGGGTGCGTGCGTTGGCGCGGCACCGACAGTTTTTCTCCCAACTGGATGTAAGGATCTCAACTCAACGAGCGAGCGGCCTGGAAGCGGAGGGCAGTGCAGGTAAATCCGGGGTTGGCCCGTACACTCGAGCCCGTTCTGAGGCGGGGACGTGAGACCAATCAGTGAGGAGGGTGATCCTTGGAAGGCCGGGGAAAAGGTGGAAGAATGTCATGGGGTGCATGGCAGATATGAAAAGGGGGGAGGCGCGCCCCAGGGGCGGGACACGCCGCCGCCGGCGGGTAGCCATGCGGGTAGCCATGCGGGCAATGAAAAAGGGACAGGGGAACAAAGGCCACAGACACGGCAAGGATGGGCGAGAGAGGAGTGCAGCGTGTGGCACGTGCAAGGGCTTGGTTCACTCTGGGGGGGAAGGAAGGCGCGCCACTAGATATGCTCGGTTTGGAGGAACTCGAATTGGTAGGTCGTTCATTTTTAGCAGTTGAGAGCAAGGGGTGAATGTGGGCAGCTGCTGGCAGGCGCAGGGGCGAGTGCCGCAGCCTCCGTTTGAATGCGGTTGCTGCTACGGGTGGAAGTGTCGTGCTGCCGCAGCAGGCAGCAGGCGCGCATCAGCAGCGCTAGGGCTTCAGGTGGGCTCCAGGCCTTTAGCACACCTCTGCCACCTCCCCGAGCAGCATGGCCGCCAGGGAGGGGTCCTTGTGGAGGGGTGCTGAGGTGGGGCGCCGCCCCGCGGGCTGTGCCGTTGACGTGGCGCCGCTGCGGTGGGCCTGCTCGAGTTGAGCGGCCAGGCGGGTGACAGACCATGCGCGCCGCATGCCGTTGTCACACTGCAGAGGGTTGGGGATCAGGGAGGCAGGAGTTGGGGAGGGGAGAGCAGCAGGGCCGAGCAGGGCTGGGCAGGGGCCAGTGTAGCTGGCGGGGCAGGAGGGGTGAGTGTGCTGAGCGTGCCGAGCAGGGCGCTCCCACCCAGATCTCGGTCCACCCAATACCATCTGGCGCCTGCCAGCTGGCGCTTACAGACCCCAGAGGCTCAGAAGCCTCAGCGGCCTCAAGTCAAGTACCGCCCTTTTTGGCCCCAGGCTCAGCTGGCCGCCTGGAGGCTGCTCACACCCGCGGGGGAGCGTGCCCCGTGCAGGGTGCCGCCCGCCCCCGCTGTGCCAAGCATGCACAGACACCCTCCCTCAACAGCGCAGCCTGGCACACAACCCTCAACTGTGGCATACCAAAGGCTCATACTCATGCCACTCGTTGACTGCTGCCCCCCTCTCGGACCCCCGTAGTATCAAGGCACCCCAAATTGGCCCCCCAGGTGGCCCCTTCCTTGCATGCTTATGGGTATACACTGTGCTAAGCTGACCTGAGGCAGGTCATTTGTCAGAAGCTCCACAGGTTCATGCCGGTCAGATAGCGAGTTGACCCGCCACAGCGCGCGGATGCCCAGCGCCTGCACGGTACGGCGGTGGGGGCTGGGGTGTGAGGGCGGGGATGGGCTGGGTGCAGGGCGCACACAGGCAAGCCGTGGCGCGTCGTCACGAGGTCTGTACAGCGGCAGGGACACATCACCCCTCCCGTGTTCAGGACAGCCCAACTCGCCCTCCTCTGACCTGCAGGTACGCCCGCTTCTTGACTGCCCTCCACCGCTTCATGAAGCTGCGGTTCCACTCCTGGGTGGCCGCCGTCACGTCGGAGACCAGCGGCTGCAGGGGGCACAGCATACGCAGCAGGAGGAGGAGGGGGCGGAGGAGGGGAGAAGGGCAGGTCAGCACGAGCGAGCGGGCAGACAGACGCCACCCGGCCGGCCGGCAGGGGGGTCCCCAGTTGAGATCAGGGTAAAGCTGTAATCCTATCGCTGCTGGGACCCTAGGCACAAAAACGCAGGACAAGCGCAGGGCAGACCACACAGCTGGGCGTTTGGGGTGGCAGGCCAGCGGGAGAGGGGCAGGCACCTGGGAGCAGACGCGCATGCCTGGCGCTGCAGAGCCCCGGCTGCTGCTGTTGCAGGGGCTGAGGCCGCGCGTGGGCGCACTGCCGCCCAGCGGCACCAGCGGGGGCAGCTCAAAGCCCTGCTGCGCTGCATCCCAGCTGCTAGACAGCTTCATGGCTGCAGTGGCAGAGGCGGGCACCGCCGCGGCGGTCGCTGCATCGCTGCCGCCCCAGCTGCCGCCGCGCAGGCCCTGCTGCTCGAGGCTGGGGTGGTCGCCGCTCGCCGTCACCGCCACCTCAGAATCCCCCACCAAAAGCCTGTTCTGGCCGGGGGTCGAGCCAGCTGGCTCGGTTGCAGGTGCCGTTGCCAGCGCCTCTAGGGCGGCAGACAGAAGCAGCGGGTCGGGGCTGCAGCACGGGCAGGCACGCAAGGCAGGTGCTTGTGTCAGTACTGGTTTGGCGCGGGCATGTGGTAGCCACAGCAGCACCCAGCTATGCTGCACCCCAGAACAGGCACGGCTCCGGCCCGCATGCGGTCGCCACTCACCCGCCGGAGTGCTTGGGGGGCGTGAGCGCTGCCACGCTCATGTCGGATGGCTTGCGAGAGAAGGTGGTCATACGCTTGGCCCAAGAGCCAACCTGAGAAAGCAAGCAGATGGGCAGGAAGTCGGGTTGGGCCGTGGGGTGAGCGCGCATGCAGCAGCTGCGTGTGTAGGAGCCGCTGCAGCGTGCGCTGCCATGCGACCCAGGCAGCCTAACATCATGCTGCTTGCGCCCAGCAGCACTTCGCTTCACTCTCCAGCCAGGCAGGCGGGGCTGCGCTGTGCATGCACCTCGTGCGGCTGGGCGGGGGGCGCAGCGCACGCAGCGGGCGGGCGGACCGCGGGCGGTGAGGGCTCTTCGGCCCTGCCCACGGACGCGGCGCCAAGGGACAGCGCATCAGGGGAACCCAGCTGCTGGGTGGGTGGGGAGAGGGGTAGGGAGGGGGAGGGGAGGGGATGAGTGGTGGGCATATCACTCCGCAAGCCGCAGAGGGGTGTGTGCGCGGCTGGGGGCAGGGGCCAGGGAGGAGAGCTCGGGAGCAGGCAAGCATAGGGAAGGACTGCGCAGAGTGCCACAGCAGGTGCACTCTGGCGCGGCTGCAGGCAGGCAGGCTGCGCAGCACAACAACTCCTGCGCAACTCACCAGCTCAGCGACGGGTGTGAGGCCCTGAGCCAGGCCCATCCACTCGCCGCTGCCGCACCCCAGGGCCTGCTGCCGGTGATGCTCGCCGGAACCGCGCGGCTGCTGGGCCGCCGGCGGCGGCAGCCCTCCAAACGCGGAGGAGGCTCCCCACTGTGCCAGCACGCTGCCCTCCTGGCGACCGCCTCCGCTGCGCAGGCTGCCGCCCCGCTGGCTGCTGCCGCGCAGCGAGTTGCCGCGCTGGCTGCCGTCGCGCACAGAACGCTCCCGCTCGCTCTGCACGCTGCGCACGCTGTCGTCACGCCGGGCGCCGCCCCGCAGCGAGTTCTCTCTGGACAGAGCCAGGCTGAGGCCGCCGGGCTGCCTGCAGCAATGGGGAGGGTCAAGGCAGGGGCAAGGCAGGGGCAAGGCAGGGGCGGGATGGTCGAAGGTGGGATACTGTGGTGGTGCGCGCCCTGCCCATGCCATGCCAAGCCATGCCAATACACTTGCTGGAAAGCTGGGGCACGCCACCCCCGCGCCATGCGCCGGCCTCTCCCTTGGCCACCTGCGCCACACAGCCACGCGGCAGTGCGAAACGAGGCCCCCCCGACAGCTCCTCACCTTTTGACACCGCTGCGAACCGAGTTCTCTCGAGATGCCGCCATGCTGGAGGCCGCAGAGGGACCCCGGATCAAAAAGGTGAGAAGGCTGACCGAGCGGACCGAGGAGGCCGAGGGGCTGTGCGCAGCAGCCGCAAACGGGCTCCCCGGGCAATCCTCGTCGCCAGCTGCTGCTGCCACAGGGGTGGTCAGCTGCGGCGGCCATGGCGCGGCGGGCACCGTGCCCACCGCCTGCGCTGGCTCCTCCTCAGGCGGCGGCTTGTGTGCCCACTGGGGCGTGGCATGCTCGGCGGGCAGCGGGGGGTGCCGCTGCGGCGGCTCTGGAGCCACCTGCCTGCTCCTGTGGCTGTCTGCTGCTGCCGCCGCTGGCAGCGTGGCAGGCATGCTGGCGGCGGCACTGGCGCCGCCGCGGCTGCCCTCCTTGCTGCTGCCGTTGCTGCAGGTGGGCCCCGTCCCTGCGCATGAGTCATCAGCGGCGGACGAGCTGTGTGCGGAGGCCATGGAGTTGTGGGAGAGGCCCGGCTGGCTGCAGGGGGTACTGCTCACGCGGCGCAGCACCGGCGGGGGCGCGGCAGGGTCGGGAGATACCGGCGCGCCAGGCCCGCTGCCCAGTGATGGTTGCTGCTGCCCCGGCGGCGCAAGGGGCTGCGGCAGCGAGCTGGCACGCACATCGCCGTGCTGTGCCACGGCTGCACTGGCAGGGCCCGCAGCCGCAGTGGGCGCTGGGGGCACTGCTGCCGCCAACGGTACCAGTGCCTGGCCACTGGCCGCCGCTGTGGCAGCTGTGAGCCCCGCTTGCCCGGAACGTCTGGCCGTGTCGAGACCGCCGTTGACATGGACACCATCGGGGAGGGGCCGAGCTGGGCGGCTGGCAGCCGCAGGCTGCTTGGGCACTTGTGGTTGCAGGGGCCTGGCGGCCAGCCGCCCATTCCGCACGCTGCGCTCCTCCGCGCGACCATTTCGGGTGCCATGGTGATCAGAACTGCGACAAGGGGTGAATGCAAGCGGCGGCGGAGTGTCGGAGCCTGAGGAGAGGGGGGCCAGGGGCCCAGCTCGTCAGAGCCCACCTCGCGCGGATAGCGGTCCACTTGGGGGCTCACCATGATCGATCCCTACTTGCAGGCGCGTCCTCGCTGCCTGCAAGCCCCAGAATGCGCCGCAGAAGCCCCATCGCTGATGCGGTGGCTTGGGCAGTGCGGGCAGTGCCGTGACAGGTTCCCTGCTGCGTTCACGTGTGCTCAGAACATGCCGACATGCTGATTAGAGACCAATGGGAGCCTGGGAGGGGTGGCGGAAAAGGCGGCGGCGCGTGCTTATAGAGCCCACCGCACGTGGACGGCGCTGCCTCAATAGCAAGTGTGACCACGTGCCAGGAGTTCACGCAAGTTCAAGGTGAAATGTGCAACCTTTCGCCGCCATCGAGCTAGTGCAAACCATCTCATAAACCAAGCCTTGGTCCAGCAGGGCCCTTAGGCCACTCCCACATTTTAGCGGGTTTGGGTGCTGAGCCTCCACTTGTGATCAACTTCACACACAGCCAGGCACCCCTGGCAGCCCCAACCGCGCGTTCACCTCAGGGGCCGACCTTGCCTCCGCGCTCACAGTCCCAGCTGCTTGTGGCTGCCCTTATCCCAGCTCAGAGGGAAATTGCATGACATCGCCTCGGCACAGAGCGCGCAAGAAGCAGGGGATCAGGGCGGGCTGACCAGCAGCGCGCCGGCGTCCTGCCGCCTTCGTCCCGCAGCGCGCCCCGTAAAACTGCCGTAAAAAGTCATGGCCGCACCGCAGTGTTTAAAGGCCCCGCTGCCCAGCTGCCTGGGCCGCCAAGTCTGGCCACCACTGCTTGAGGCCCAGGTCTTGTACGAGCGCCGCTGCTGCGTTGTGCCCTGCGCAGCCGATGACCGAGCCACCGGGGTGGCAGCCGGCGGAGCACGAGTAGAGGCCCTGCATGGCAGCCAGGCAGCAGGCGCGGCAGGGCTGCTGCCATCAGAGGAGCACCACAGCAACATTGCTGTGCAGACCTGTCCCAGCAGCACTGAGCATGCACCACTGGCTGCGCAAGTCACATGCCCCTGCCTGCCCCAACCGCCGCCCACAACCGCCGCTGCCGCCGCCGCCGCTATGGGCGGTAGAGAGCGCTGCTGCTGCTGCACGCGCTATGACAGCCAGACCATGAGACATGACCAGCGTTGAACCCACACAAATACGCACACACACACAGCATGCGCATCAGCGCATGCGCAGAAAGTGAAACGTATAAACACACACACCCACATTCCGTCCACCCGTGCGCACGCCAGGCATGCGATCACACCCACGCACCTGTAAGGGCGTGCGGTAGGGGAATCGGTCATCGAATCCGTAGCTGTTGTCCACGTGGTGTATGTGACCCCGCGTGATCCCAAAGTAGCGCTCTATGCCGGGCGGGGTGAGCGTGAAGGTCTGCGGGCGGGCAGGCAGGCAAGTGGCGGGGGGGCCGTGGTAGGGGCGGGGGCAGCGTTGGGGCAGGCGCAGCACATGGCAGAGCGCACCGAAGCCAGAGCGGCTGTTGGGGGGCCTGCCCTGCCGGTGCCTGCACCGCGGGACAACGATTGCCACCACAGCTGCTGGCACCGGTGTGAGGCGGGCGTCAGATGCAGGGGGCAGCCCTGCGGGTTCCTTTTCCGCTGCGCTCCACCCCAACTACTCACACCCTCCTCCCCTCTGCTGAAGGCATGTGCTCATGCTGGCATGTCACTCAGGGGTGGGTGGATGTCACTCACATCCACAACCAGGTCGCTGGCACCTGCTGGGAGAGAGGAGGGGCAGAGCAGCAGGAGCGTGTCATGTGCGGGGGGGGGGGCCGCCTAGCTGGACAGGGGCGTGCAGCAGCACATGCACGCGCGCCTCAACCGGCAGCGCAGCACACGGAAACCTCCGCCGTCGCCGTGCATCGCCGCCTGCGCCCCGCCCCCAGAGAGCTGCCCCTGCGCGCCTGCGCCGCATCTCTCTTCACCGACCACGCAGCACAGGGTTGCGCTGGCATGGCGTGTAGTGACCCCCACACATCCCAGCCTCACATCGAACGTCCCCAAAAAGGCTGCTAATGCACCCACACCACTTCTCGTGTCACACACCCCACCCCACCCGCCCACCTGGGGCAAATGAGTCCAACAGGCCCAGCAGGTGCTGCACGTACCGCCCCTCCTCCGCCTCCCAGCTGCTCCCCTCCAGCTCGTACGGCACCCACTGCACAAACAGCGCCGCGCTGCACCGCCCCTCGGCGTCTGCAGTACGGGGGCAGTACAGGGCGGGGGGGCAGGCAGGCAGAAGCAAGGTGAGCTGTGTGGGGTGCTGCATGGACCCCACCCCCTGGCTAAGATGTCGGCTGATGACGCCGCTCCCAGGCCCATGCCGACGTGGCAAGGCAGGGGCAGCACAGGAGGTGACCATAGCACGCACCTCGTGCACGTGCCCACCACCGCCCCGTCTGGCACCGGCAGCTCAACAACACGCACCCCCATACCCCCATGAGAAGGTGTAGTCTCACCTGTGAGCGTGGGGTCCACGGTGGACTGATAGTACATCTCTATTGTTGGGAACTCGGGCAGCTTGTTGGCCTGCACATCCGCAAACGCCTGCTTCACGTTGCCCAGCACGCTGCCTTCGTCCCCAAACAGGAGGTGCGTGGTGGTCCGGTGCTGCCCGCGGTCCTGGGGCAGGCAGCGGAAGGTGGGCAGCGCCTTGAGGGCCAGGTTGACCTGCAGGCGGGCGGGGGCGGGGGCAGGTAGTAGAGAGTAGAGCAGCATGCTGGGAGTGGGGGCTGGAGGGGCATGCATGAAGGGCATGCCGTCTGACAGAGGGGCAGGCAGGTGGGCAGGCAGGCGGACAGGCAGGCAGGCAGGCGGGCAGGTGGGCAAGCAGGCAGGCACCACTTCCTGACGCGCACCACGCAACAGCTCGCCCCATCCGCACTTTTGAGCCGCACGCTTGCCTGCCTTCCCTCTCCCCAGCTATCACCCTCCCTCACTACCCCCCGCCGCTGCATGTTTCACCACCCGCTTGCATGATCGTGCCATCCCGGTGCTTGCAATTGCAAAAGCCTCTCAACGCATCCCAGGCGAAGGTGGCAGCGCCCGCCGCTTGGTGTCAGCTGTTCACCTCTCTCACCCCCAGCCCACCCACCCACCCACCTTCATGGTGGTGCCGTCCCGCCGCATGCTGTCCAGCTTGCCGTTGAAGCCGGGGCTGAAGTTGGAGGCGCCCGCCAGGTCGCGCAGGCGGAAGGGGTCGGCATTGACCAGCACCGCCTTGGCGCGCCGCTCCTGCCCGTCGGCGGTGACGATGCCGCGTGCGGTGCCATCCTCCACAAGGATGCTGCAGCCCGGCGACGAACAGAGGGAGGGGAGGAGGGCGGAGCGCAAAGTGAGGGTCTGGAGCCCAGCGCCGGCCTTGGCTGGGATGCGTTGCCATAGGAAGGGGAGGGGAGACGCGGGGCCAGAGTGGCGGGCGGGGGAGCTCAGGACCTGAGGGGAGGGTGACAGGGCAAGCCAAGGTGGCTGTGGACATTACACGCACATGCACAGGTGAGGGCAGCCGCGATAGCCATGGTACTCTGGGCACATACACACACACACAAGGCAGGCAACCATTCAAGGCAGAGAAGGATAGCCCTGGTGTGGCCAATGCCCAGGCCCCTTGAGAGAATTGCCTACCTGCTCACGCCCTGGCCGGTGCGGATAGCGGCGCCGGCTCGCATGGCGGCTGCCGCCAGGCGCTGCGTCACTGTGCCCATGCCGCCCGCCACAACCATCCAGGTGCCGTCGGACCCCGGCAGGCGGCACTGCATGAGTGGGGCAGATCACATGGGGGACATATGGCATCGTCACAGGGTAGGGGGCGTAGCCGAACTGCCATGTGCTTGCAGCAACAGCACGCCACCAGCATTGGCCGTGGCTTGGGCTGCACAGCCTCTGCCATGGTGTGCACGGCATTGATGACTCAACCAACCAAAACTTACCAACCAACCAGTCACCCCTAACCCATGCACCCATCCATCCGTCCACCCCTCAATACAGTGACCAGAGTGGCGAGCGCACCATGTTGTGCACCAGGAAGTTCATGCCCGTGCCAGGTGTGTCCCACCCGCCGTTGAGCCCCGAAAAGCCGTCGGTGGTCTGCAGGGCCCCGGGAGCACACCAGACATGCATGCATGGTTTTGGGGCGGGATTGGAAGGAAAACCTCAGGAAGCGGCCGTGCACGGGAGTCGGGGCAAGAAGCAGACGGGGCTGTGAAGCACCAAGCATGAAGCGCAGGTGCTTGAGAGGGTGTGAAGGCAATCAACGGCCATGCTTGGCCTGCAACAGGAAGCCCCTGAAGACCGATGCAACCACCTGTGTTGGCTGCCGCCCTGGCACAGCTGCTTACTCACCGCGTACATTGCCTGCAGCAGATCGCTCCTGAAGCCAAAGCGTGCGAGGTAATCGGCGACGGTGCCTCGGCACAGCCCGACAAATGCCTGCTGCAGCGCTGGGCGCACGTACCGCTCTGCCGTCTCTTCTATGCTCAGGGGCTCCTGTACATGCGGGGGACCGAGTGTGGGGGAGCGTTGGGGCATGGGGCGGCCGCGGCGGCATGTGCAGGGCCTCTCGTGGAGGAAGACACATGGTGAAGCGTGGTGCTGGTGCAGTGTGCTGGTGCAGGAGCCTTCTAGCTCTTCATTGCGGTCTCGTAGTGTGCTCAATGGGGTTTTGCTTGCGGAGGGAGGCGGGCCAGCGTGAGGTGAAGTGCAGGTGGGGGCGGGGCGGGGTGCTGTGATGCAGTGTGAAAGTTTGCCGCACTGTGCTGAGGTGTGTTTGAACCAGAACGCCAGCGCCAGCGAAGCAGCGCACCAAGAGCGCTGCAAAGAGAGCGGCACGCTCTTTAGGCATGGGCACGCTGGCGCATCTGTGTCGCCACCGTATCAGGCATCAAGCAGCAGGCCGCTTCCAAGCAAGCGCCTTGCCTGCAGCCAGGTGTGCCCCACATCCTGGCGGAACGCCTCCAGCTCAGCGTTCAGCGCCACGTGTGCCTCCCAGTCTTCCTGCACACGAGAGGCGCATTAAGGAGCGTCGGCAAGGTGCAGCAACACTGCCAGCAGATGCCGGACCAGCGCAGCAATCAGCGCCGCGTGTGCCTCCCGCACTTCCCCACAAGCCCGTCCAATACACAACATCCAACCTGGCTACGCACTGGGGGATCCTGTGGCGCTCTGCGGGACAGCAGCTGATCCCCTCTGGAGAAGCCTGCCCCTGCCCATGTCAGCAGCGCCTGCATCAGCCTGGCATCCCCTCAAGGCTGCCCCCTCCAGACTGCTCGTCGTGTAGCCGCGTCCACACACCGCACTCCGCCCCGCCCCGCCCCGCCCCGCCTGCCTTGGAGAAGAAGTCCATGAACTGTTGCTTGGTTGCCTCCTGGTCGCTGCCAAATAGCAGGTACCGGTCCCCGGTGGTGGGCAGGAAGTAGTGGGGGTCCCGCCGGCGCAGCGGCAGGTCCAGCTGCGGCGGCAACGGAGAGTGCAGTCCACCACAGAATGAAACCAGGTATGAAACCAGTATGTTGAACCACCAGCGAGACATTCGAGCTGTTGAAGGCAAAGCAATCCAGCTGCGCCCACAGCCAGCTCTCCTGCTCCCTCGCCTCCCCGCATTCCCCCCACCCTCCCCGGCCTGCCCTGCAGTACCTGCAGCAGCTGCAGCAGCTCCGGCGGCATCACACCCAGCAGGTAGGCGCCTGCAGGGGAACACGTGTTTTGAATCGAGCATGTAAGTAAGGTATAGAATGCAAAGAGCTGCAGGCGGCGCCACGCCCACCAGGTAGGCGGCTGCTGAGGAGGCGGGGACATGGGAGGAGAGCAAGGTGGAAAGTCGGCTCCTGTGCTGTTATGCTGGGGAGGGCGCAGACAGAGCAGCGCTGGGCAGCGCAGCGGCAGGGGTCCGGACTGCGCCTTGACACAAAGCATGCATGCGCTTTTACCAAGTCAACAACAGGAAGGGAACTGCATTTTTTGAACCTCCGGCGCCTTCACCAGACTTGCCTTTGCCTCCCTACCCCCCATCCGTCGCACCCGTGGACTGCGGCAGGCCAGGTGCCTTGGTGAAGGGGTACTCTGTGCGGCAGGCGCCCCCCACAATGCCCTTCTCCTCATACACTTCTACTTTCAACCCCTGTCGCGCCAGCACCGCCGCCGCAACCTGTGAGCAGGGGAGGCGGGCGGGCAGCAGCACTCGGTGCACGGCACGATACGGGGCCGTGCATGCTGGCCTGTCGCACACTCATATCCCTACCTTACAATACAAACATCTCCCAAGTTTACAACTCGCGGAACGCAATCATGTTCACTCACCAGGCCGTTGTGGCCTGCTCCCACTATGAGGACGTCTGGCTGGGGGCTGGCGGCAGCGGCAGCGGCGGCAAAAGAGCGCGCTAGGGTTGTGCGGCAGGCCTGGGCCCCGCCTGCAAGCGCCTGTTGCACGGCATGTCCTGTTGATGGGCCGACGCCGACATCGAGAGCCCTGGACAGGGCCCTCAGGGCGCCCTGAACCCGCATATCGGCAGGCCAGAAAAGACCTTGAAAAGACAGAGTAGGGGACACTTCGCAACTAATCAGATGTCGGAAAGCTCCCTGCAGGCAC
The DNA here is from genome assembly GCA_029339195.1 of Micractinium sp. NFX-FRZ. Lineage (NCBI taxonomy): Eukaryota > Viridiplantae > Chlorophyta > Trebouxiophyceae > Chlorellales > Chlorellaceae > Micractinium > Micractinium sp. NFX-FRZ. The sequence continues at coordinate 108,791 of JAPTJF010000021.1, forward strand.
GTTGCAATCCTGCAGGCAGGAAGCAGACAGGCAGCGAGGGCGAGCTCAAATCACGAGCCTGCCGTCTCCTTTCCAATCGCGCGCGACTCCCCCGAACGGCCTGATCGGCAGCTGTTTGGCTTTGGACGACGTTGCACACCCACAGGGCAAGCGCGGGGAGCAGACAGGGCAGCCAAGCTAAGGGTTGGAGTCTGCTAGGCGCTGAGGAGCACACCCCAGGACAGTTGAGCCTCTAGAGGTACGCAGAAAGGGGTCATGGAACAATCAACAGTGCTAGGCGCGCCCAGGGGGCGCGTTGACACCGCTGGCAAGCGGTGCATGGCGACAGGAGTCTACCGAGACCCAGTCACTGGCCATGCACACCAGACACAGTCTCAAAGTTCATTGACACCTCGCGCCGGCGACCGGTCAGCCGCCCCCACGCCTGCTGCCTGCCCTCGCCTGAACCCTCGCCCCCTGTCCCCTCCGCAGGCCGCAACTGCAGCAGCAGCAAGAGACACAATGTCTCGGGTGAGCACCGCGGCGCGGGAGGGGCATAGCAGCCTGGGGCTGGGCTCCAACGGGCAGGCGGGTGGGCAGCGGCGGCAGCGACTGAACGGGCGACGGCCAGCAGCAGCAGCAGCAGCCGGATTGAGGCTGCTGATTTGAGAACGGCAGGCTGCATTGCTCCGGCACTGGCATTTCCAGCAAGAGGACCGGCGGTGGCACCTGCTGCCAGCTGCCTGTTGCCAGCCAATGCTGTGCGCCGCTGCTGCTGTTCCTTTCCGCATGCCCGCCGACACCTTGCCTCTGCTCTGCATTACTCTCAACTGGACGTTCCCCCCCGCAGGCCCTGGCCAAGCTGTTTGAGCCGGTGATGGCCATCATGGCCCCGCGCTACCAGGCGGTGGTGGGGCGGGAGCTGAAGAAGTACGGGCTGCGGTACGAAGACCTGTACGACCCCCAGCTCGACCTGGTGAGGGGCTTGGTTGGAAGGTTGGATGACGTGTTGTGGGCAAATGTGGGGCACACTTGCAGTGTGGGAGTGCATGTGCGTCTCTGCAAGCCGGCCCGCTTTGAAGCTGCTGTGAAGGCTGCCACCCCACTTCTCCCACAGGATGTTGGCGGCGCCATGCAGCGGCTTGCCTCGGGAAGCGGTGTCAGCGCGCAACCAGCTGCCAACCTGCCATCCTGCATCACCTTCATCCCACTCTGCTTGCGTGCTGCTGCAGGACGTTGACGAGGCCCTGAAGCGCCTGCCCCAGGAGGTGCTGGACGCTCGCAACCAGCGGCTGAAGCGCGCGATCGACCTCAACATGAAGCACTCGGAGCTGCCCAAGGACCTGCAGCAGCTGCAGACACCCTTTGAGCACTACCTGAAGGACACGCTGGAGGTGGGGGTGGGGGCGGTGGGGATGTGTCGTTCCACAGGGAGTTGCGGGGTGTGCACCTGTTGCAGCTGCCCCCCCTGTGTGTGTATCTGTGTGCATGTGGCTTGTTTCGGGCTTGCTTTGAGTGGATGAGTGCGGTGCTGTGCCGTGCTGTGCTGTGCATGTCCCACGCCGGTTGCCTGGCCTCCGGCAAGGTTGGGCGGCTGTTCCTCCCACCATCCTGTCTGTGGGCCCACACCCTGTGCCCACGCGGTCGCCTGCTGCCTATCCCTGCCTTCACACCTTCGCAATTTTCCTTCCGCCCCACCCCCCTGCCTTGCCGCAGCTGGTGCGTCTGGAGACTGATGAGCGCCTGGCCCTGGGAGCTGGCAAGCCCTACGAGCGCCACTTCCCCTGAGCGGGACGGGGCAGTACAGGCTGCCATCCCTGGGCAGAACGGTGCTCTGCTGGGCAGGGCATGGGGAGCAGGGGCCTCCCACAACAACAGATCTGCTAGGCATGCTGATGCTGATGCTGATGCTGGCTCAGGGCACTCCATCCCCCCTCGCAGGCTCCCGCACCGTTCTCTCGGTTGGTTGCACTCGGCCGGCTGGCCGGCGCCGGCTGGTGCAGCCTGCTGTGTTTCTTGCTGCTTGACGCTCATTCCTCTTCCCTTACCCCTTGCACTCCCGCTGTCAACACTGAACCATCCTGTTAGGGCTGCCGCCACCCTCGCTCCCCCTAGCTGTGAGCGCTTTACACTTGATGTGTACTGTAACGCACGCACCGTTAGACAGCAGAAGGGAGGGAGCTGACAGGGAGGAGAGGGTGCCGGAGAGGAGGGCGGGAAGGAGGGTGGGGTGGTGGGGGAAGGGAGTGGAGGGGAAGATGGGAGGATGCAGGACGCGCCAGCACCTCATTTTGCCAGGTGTGCGCAATGGGCGCAGGCCGGCAAGCAATACAATGCGTGCATATGCATGATACAAACATGACGAGGCAACCAACAAATGATTGATAAGTTGATCGGGGTTGGGGTAGTCACGAGGGTCTGTCTACGGGAGGGGTCTGTGAAATGCACGCTGAGGGGTGCGAGGGCGGCAGCCGGATCTGGCCTGCCAGCAGAACAGCATGAGTTGTTCTGCTACGCAGGCTACCTGCTTGAATCCATCTGTCTACCTAACTTTGAGTCGTGCCTACAACTGAGTTATGCCTAAGGGGTGCTGCCATCTGGTGGCGGCGTGGTGGCTGCAGCCCAGGCCAGCCTGGTGCGGGGCATGGACGTCTCAGCCACCACCGCCACGCTGTGCTGTGCTGCGCTGTGCTGCCACACGCGCCGGAGCCGCCATGAGGTGCGCTGCCTCAGGCGACCACGCCAGGCACGCCGCCCATGCTGTCACGCTGCGCCAGCCGGCCATCAGCCAGAGCCCGCAGCTTCGCCATGAGCGCGTTAGCGTTCACCAGTCGATTCACCCAGAGCGCGGGCGTGCCGCAGCTGCCGTAGGGGCGCACGCCGAGATACTCTGGCGCATGCTGTGCCAGCGCGCGCAGCTGGGATTCGATCTCCGCTGCTGAAGAGGTCTCCGCCCCGCCCTGCTTGATGCGCAGGACGACGTCACGCAGCTTCAGGGCATTGGGGCCCTGCAGAAGGCAAGGGCCGGGTGAGGGGGCGGGGGCGGGTGAAGGGGCAGGGCGGGCCGGGGAGCGGCGAGTTGGCGAGCGCGGAATGTGGGCGGGAACAGCATGCTGGGCAGGCAGGCATGAGGAGTGCAGCACTGCGCAAGTCCGGCGAGGCGGGCAGGCAGGCGGGCAGGCATGCAAGCAGTGAAGCAGTGTGCATGAGCCCCTGTAAAGCTCAGCCCACAGCAGTTGCTTCCCAGAGCCCGCCCACTCAACTGCCCCCGCCATTTAAGTGCCCAGCGCCCACCTGGGAGCCAAAGATGCGCTGCAGCCGGCTGAAGGTGCGCGGAAGTTGGCCCAGAGCAGCGCTGACCTGGCGCGCCGCCTGCGCCTCCTTGCTGCTCAGCCGCCGGTGCTGCTGATCTGCAGCCTCCAGCTTCTGTGGACACAGGGAAGGGGAAGGAGGATCAGGGGCGGGGGTGATCGGGGGGGCAGGCGTGCATGACGTGGGCAGCAGCTATGCAGGCCAAGCAGGGTGCTTGGCGAACACACGCGTGATATCTGCAACCCAAATGCAGACCCCTCCAACAGCCCACCCACCCAAGTGCAGGAGTCCCACGAGATGATGCCATACGTCCGAAACGCACTCACCCCTCACCCTGCCCAACTATGCTAGTAAGAGAGCAGCCCACCCACCCGCAGCGTGTCCAGCGAAATGATGCCGTCGGTTGAGAAGCGGCGCAGCTCCTCGGGCATGCTGGCCAGCAGCCGCGCCTCCTCCTCCTTCTCCTCCCGCTGCTGCTGCTGCTGAGCGTGCTGAGCCTGCTCCCACTCCGGCTCGCTGGGGATGCTGCCACCGAATTCCAGGTCAGCAGCTGCCAGGCTGGCAGCCAGCGCGCGCTGCCGCGGGTGCAGCTTGCCTGCCACGTCGGCCGCACTTGCTGCAGAGTTGCTGCCGCCCTGCTGCTGCTTCTGCTGCTCCATCTCTGCCTGCTGCTGCCGATCCAGTTGGCTGGTCAGCTTCTCCAGCGTGGCGCCGCTGCCTGACCCAGAGGCCAGGCCCCGACCGGGGGCGGCGCCCGCCGCCGCTGCCGCCTGTGCCGCGGCGGTGAAGGACAAACGGCGCTGCTGCAGGCGCCGGTCGACAGTGTTGGGGTGCACTGGCGGGCGGCCGGTGCGGCCTGCGGGGAAGGAAGTGGGCCGGAGGTGGAGAAGGGGAGAGGCGCACGCATAGGTCAGCTGCCATTTGTCGCTGCATCACTCGGGGCTTCGCTTGCACGCCTCTAAGAACATTACAGCCTGGGACACAAATGTTGCCAGCAAGCACGGCTCTGCAGTAGGCTGCACACCACTTAAACATTGTCGGCACAACCCACCTGTGGTGGTGGCAGCCGCCGGGATGCCGGTGGCGGGCGTGAGCGGTACCGCCGCCCGCACTGCCGCCAGGCTGCCCGCCAGCACAGCGGGGCTGCCGCCTCGGGAGGGCGCCTCTGGGCGAGGTGGCAGCGCTTGCTGCGGCACGTCAGCCACCTCCTCTGGATAAGGCGCCATGAAGCGCGCCACTGGCGGGTCGGCCGCTGCCTCCTTGGCTGCTGCCACCTGCCCCGCTGCCTCCTCATCTCCCGCCGCGGCCAGCTCAGCGGCCCGCGCCTCCAGGTGCCCCCGGTAGCTGTCGAGCAGGTGCCCCGCCAGCCGGCAGTGCAGCAGCTGCCGAGCCGCCTGCAGTTCGGCGCGGCCGCCGCCCGGCGCCACGGCGCCCTCCTCTTCGGCCGCCTCGGCAGCGACCGGCATGTCGAGGGAAATCAGCAGGTGCTGCTCGGTGCGCGTGCTGTGCGTGCTGTGCGCCCCGGGCACTGGCAGCCGCACCCACTCCAGCTCCAGAGTCTCAGGCAGCAGGTGCTTGAGCTGCGCCACATGTGTGAGCTGCAGGATGGCGGGTGGGGCAGACGGGGTGGCCATCAGTAAGGGGTGCGGGAGAGGGCCCACAGTGTGTGCAGCCAGGCGCACACGGAGAGGCAGCTTGCACTGCACACAGCGTGTCAGGGGGTGAGTGGGCAAGCAGACGCTGGTGCATTGCTAGCAACCAAGCACCGGCACGCATGTCATCAGTGGCATCAGTGCACAGCCATGCCCCCTGTTCACCGCGCCTCTAGGATCAAAAGAGGCCTCTTCCCTCAAAAGAGGGCCTCACCAGGAAGCGGCGCCCGCTGGCCTCCTCCACCGCCGCCTTCATGTTCTGGAAGGTGGTGCGCTGCCCCCGTTTGCGCATCATCTCGTGCACTGTCTGCAGCCCGGCTGCGGCACGAGAGACGGGAAGAGGCGCACAGAGGAGGGGAACAGGCGGTTATGGCCGGTTGAGTGGGTGGGTGAGCGGGTGGCTGGAGCCTCTTCCCCCAAAACAACAATTGTGTGAGCAGGAGCATCTGGATTGAGCTGTGTGGGACAAGCACATGGGTGGTCAGCGACGGAGGGTCGACTGAGGCAGTGGGAAACATGGGGCAGGGCACACGGGCAGCCCGCCCCCCTCGAGCATGCGCGACCCAAGCTACCCGCAAGCCGCCACCTACCAACATTTAGACCGGCCAACGGCCACAACCCCAGGCAGCACCACCACCAGCAGCAATCCAAGCAGCAGCACCCACCAAACATGTCGAGCAGCCCAGACAGCTTGGGGGGCAGCGCCTGCTTCAGCAGAGGGTTGCACTTGCCGCCCGCCGACTTGAGCACCGACGCCAGTGCCGGTGCCTGCTCCGCCGCCACGCGCGCCGCCTTGAGTGCGCTGGTCTTCTTGGTGGACAGCTTGGGAGGTGCGGTGGGGGCCGGGGAGGCGGCTGGCGGCGAGACATTGGCGGCCGCCAGGTAGGCCTTGCCACGGCTGCCTGCAAGGGACGCGGGAGTGCAGTGAGCGGCGGGTGGGCGGCGGGCAGCCATGGCGGGAAGGCAGGGGAAGCAGCATGTGGGCGGCATCGTCTGCCGGCGGCGATCAACCCACCTTTCTTTGGCACCGACTTGGCCCTGGGCTTGGATGAGGAGGGCGGCGGCGAAGCAACCGGCTGCGCCGGGCTTCCGCAGGGCGAAGCACGAGCCGGTGGACTGCTCTCAATCTTGCTGCGCTTCACAGAGCCAGCTTGAGCATGATCCTCCGCTGCCGCGGCCGCCCGCTTGCGGGTGGACACCATGATGCGGGCAAACTGCTAGCGAGCGTTGCGCCGCAGATAAACGTTGGTGATCAATTGCCACGGATGTGGGGACAGCTGCTGGGTAGGCCAGACGAGCAATGGATGTGGGCTTTTCAAACTGCGGCCGGCCAGCCTGGCGGCGGGGCGCCAGCGAGGCGCCGCAAACGCAGGGTGCTTGTGCAGCAGCCGCAGTGGCCCCGCAGCGCGCACCCAGCTGACGTCGCTCGCCCGCACCTGCATCCCCTCCAGTCACAGCGCCACCATTTCCGCCTACCGCTCCGCACGCCTCGCAGGCGGAGCAGGCGGGCAGGCAGGCAGGCTGCGGCCGCCGCCATGGCCACCGGTGGCCACTGGTGGCCACCGCGCAGGGTTCAATGTGGTAGACGAAAGTGGCCCAGAGTTTTACATATATGCAGACCCTTTAAGTTGAATGGGTGGGCGGAGGGGACCTGGGGGGAAGGGGCACCCCGAATGGCTGTCAGAGGGAGAGGTAGAATGGGTGTGCTGGAATGTACAGGTCGTTGTACAGCCTGACCTGAGGTCAGAGGGCAGGCTGGCGTCTTGAATTGTTACGAAAAGCAGGAATTGTGTGCCTGCACACAAGAACAGCTGGGCAGGATGGGTGCAATGCATGCAGTCGGAAATCATATATAACTTGCTCTTGGGTGGAGGTGTGAGCACAGCGACGCATGTCCTCCACCATATATTGCTACGTTAGTGCTGCGGGTGCCTCTTCTGCACCTCCGCAGCAGCTTCCTTGCAGCCTTCACACTCTATCGATCGCTGCTACTGTGCAGGCAGCGCCCCCGCCGCCTCCTGCAGGGCTGCCAACCGCTCCCCTGGGGGCGGGTGGGTGGACAGCAGCATGGGCAGGCGCCGGCCCGTGTCCATTTGACGGAACATGGTGAAGGCCGCCTGTGCCCCGCCCAGTGTTGCATCCACAGACATGCCTGCAACGCAACGATAGAAACAACCGCAATCCTTGACACTTCTCACGCATTTTGCACGCCGCAGGAAGATCTCCCCAGCCCCACGCATTCCCGGGCGCATGCTGTGTGCAGTTGTTGAGGCTGTTGAGGCTGTGCTGTGGTCATGCTGCCTCTGCCACGTGGCACCCACCAAAACTGTCTCAACCAACAGGCCCCCCGCCCCTCTGGGGAGCTACTTCGGAACCCCCAACAGCCCCAGGGTGTGAGCAGCGCCCTTACCAGAACCTCCTACCCACCCATTTTCACCCCCAAACCATGCCCCGCCCCGCCCCGACCCGACCCGCACCTGCATCCCGCGCCAGGCACAGCGCCACCATGTCGGCCTCACGCTCTGCACGCCTCGAATCCCGCAGGGTGAGCAGGCAGGACGCGGCGTGCATGGCCAGCTGCGCGACCACGCTGGCCTCGTCAGGGAGCCTCCTCGTCTCCCTGTGCACCTTGCGCTCGTGAGTTGGGCCAGCAAAGGGGCGCAGAAGCCAGAAGAGCGATTGGCGGTACTCTTCATCGCGCACCTTGGCTTGCTCCACCTGCAGTGCAGGGTGCATTCCCAGAGCAGGTGGCTGTTGATTGCGCAAGAATGCCAATGCAGGGGCGTTGTAGCACCGTGTGCTGCCTGCGCTCCGGCAGCCCCTGGGCCCGGCAAGCGTGCACTTGCCAGCTGCTGCCGCCAGGCGCTGGCCACGAGGCCCGTCAGGCCTGCCGCCAAGCTGATGCCAGCGGTGTGCAGCAGCTGAGTCACGAGGTTCTCCATCGCATGCCGGCCTGCAGCAGAGGTGCAGGCAGAGGACGGGGTGCTGAATTTGAAGCCACTGCACACTGTGGTAAGCAGCTGTGCTTTGCTCAAGTGTAGGGCGCCGTGGCCCCTTGCAAAGCTGAGGTGAAGCGCAGGCAACGCACTCTGGTGCTGTGGCACCCAAGAAGAAGGGCAGGCAGGGCAGCCCTCTCCTAGCCTCAGACAACCCTCTCGCGGCAGCCCGCTCCCGAGGCAGGATGAGGCATTCATTAACGTGGGTGCCCGGCCCGCATGGAAGCTTACACAGCGCATGCGCCACCTCGTGGCCAACCACAAACGTCACAGCCGCATCCTGCTTGTCCTGCGGCAGCTGCGTGATCAGCCTGCTATGCACATAAACTCCACCGCCTGCAGGGTGCAGCGACACCGATGTGGGGCTTGGCAGGCAAGCAGGCAGGAGGGCAGGCAGGCAGGCAGGCAGGCAGGCAGGCAGGCGGGCAGACAGGCAGGCGGGCAGGCAGGCAGGCAGGCGGGCGGGGGGCAGGCAGCAAGCAGGCAGGCAGGTGGGTAGGCAGGCAGGCAGGCAGGCGGGCAGGCGGCCGGGCAGGCAGACAGGCAGGCAGGCAGGCAGACAGGCAGGCAGGTATGCAGGCCGGCAGGCAGGCGGTCGGGCAGGCAGGCAGGCAGGTGAGTAGGCAGGCGGGCCGGCAGGCGGGCGGGCGGGCAGGCAGGCGGGCAGCCGACCCTCTTGCAGGCAGGCAGGCATGCAGGCAGGCTGCCTGCGCAGGCGGGCAACCTGGCCCAAATCCAAACTGCTGACATGCAAGTCTGGCGGCCGCTGTGCGTTCACTGACCAGGGATAGATACCGCATTGACAAACGTGGCAGGAATGACGTGTGCATCGGCCCAGGCTGGCGCCAGCGGGCGCCCAGCTGCACCGGCGCTCGCAAGCGCCGCCTGGTGCAGAGGCATGTAGGCCCCTCTCACTAGCGCAGTGTGCTGCCCTGCACATGTGGATCGCCACTCGACACAGCATTGTCACCCCTGTGGAACGTGCCCAGCAAGCGGTGCTGGATGAGGCGCAAGCGCTGCACGGCTTCAGCATTCAAGCACACCCCCAGAGCCAGCACACACACCCTGGGTACATGCTGTGCAGAGCAGAACGGAGGCGCACCCGCGGCTTCCAGCTCCCGCGGAAGCTGCTGCAGGAACTGTACGCCAGTGTAGACGCCTGCCCCCACGAGGACGGGCTGCAGGAGCCACAGGTGCTCGGGGCACTTGGAGGCCAGCGCAAAGCACTGCAGCGGCTGGGCAGCGCTTGTGGCGAGCGCCATGGCGGGGTAGACGACCTTCACCAGCCGGCCGAGAGTCTGGTTCAGGCCCACCTCCACCCAGCGGGGCGGCAGCAGTGCGGTGCGGCCTGCGGGGCGAGAGTAAGGCGCGAGTTGGGGAGGGTGCCAGGCCCAGAAGCTGGGCAGGCAGCAGCGGGGGTGGGGTGGCAGCAGCGGTACCACTGTACCACCGGCGGGACAGTTGCAGAAGCAAGGCGGCAAGGCGGCCTTGGAGAAGCCCTTGTGCATGGGGGGCAGGCGTCCGCACGCAGTGCTGTGCTCATACTGCCTCTGCAATTGACGCAAGCAGCTCTCACCGGTGTAAGGCATGACGACTTCTCTGCACAAAAGCCGCATGCCCACAAGCACTGCTGCGCCAGAAACAGCCTGCTTTCGGAAGCCCAGCTCATGACCGGCGCTCCGGATGCCGTACTAGGAAGCGCAACATGCGGGGGACAAGACGCACAAGGTCAGGTAATGCCGCAATGCATTCTTTGTCGTGCGAGGTGCCTCAAAGAAGCAGCACCAAGCGGTGAGCAGTGCCTGACCAGTGCTGCCCTGCGCCCTACCTCGGCAGCGAGGGACAGCAGGTTGACACCCCGCTGGCTTTGCTTCACGAGGGTTGCGGCTTGGAGCAGCTTCACTGCATCTGTCAGCCACAAGGCGGTCTTCACGGGGATCCGGATGGGCAGGTGGGCGCAGACGGCGCTCAGCGCTGCCTGCTGCGCCAGTGTCACGAGCACCGCCGGGGCGGCGGCGGCCAGCGGCCGGGTGCGGGCAACGAGGGCACGCCCTGCCGGCCCTGCCACGGCCGCGCCTCTCACCGCGCACGCCTTCAGCGACCCGATCGCAGGCTTCCACCACAGGTGGACAGCCCGCTCGGCGAGCAGCACGCTCGCGAGGAGCAGCATGTCGGGTTGCCCGAGGTCGAATTGCCCGAGGTCGAGGGCGCCTGGCGGGACAAAGCGTGTCACTGAATGCTGTGGGTCCCTTCAACTGAAATTAGGCGCCCAGGAGACGAGAGGCTGCACCGGATAGGGACAGACTTTTGCCAGGCTGGCCCTTCCCTGAGCGTGTCAGCACGGCAGGTCCAACTTCATACAATACGCTCATGACAGCCCCATACCAGCTATCAAATGGTGGAGCTGATAAGCTGGTCTGGGACTGCAGATATCAACTCATCAAAAAGCATGCAAGGTTGTCGCTGGTGGCATGCCGTCAAGCCGGCACCAGCTGTGGGCTCTTAACTGCGACTCACAGCCCGCGAGTGATCAAGACAAGTAAAAATACCCTACAAGCCGTTTCTAGTGGTCCGGCGTGCCCCTCTCTGCACTCGGAGGTCTGACAGCAGGCAAGTGCTCTGTGGCGGCGGCGGCACCGGTTGCCTGGCCCGACGTGTCGGGCAGTGCGGCTCCACACTAATCTAGCATGGAGCAGTACCCTTCTTGCCCTTCGTCATACGGCCAGTACATGGTCGTAACTTGGAAGAAATGATACTGTGTTGGGCGCTGTGCCCAAAACATGGGTGGGACCACGAGAGCCTGTGAGGGCGCCGGCTGGCAGCTGGTGGGGCGGCGGCGCTTGCTTAGGTGGCCGCCCTGCTTGCACTTGGCGGGTTGGCTGGCGTCGGGCGGTCCCTTGCAGCACATCAGCGCTTCCAAGCAGCACCCGGGCCTGCGTTGCCTGGTTTGGTCGTCCGCGCCGCGTTAGGCCCGGAACCTCCGGCAGCGCCCATTTAGCTGGCTTGCCGCCTGCACATGCACTCATTCCTCCATCTGTATTCCTGGCAACGCCCAGAAGTTAACGCCCGCCTGACACTTCAAGCCCCCGTGGCAGCGCGCCCTGCCCTGGAGCCCTTCCAACATGCGCGCTACCTGCGAAGCATCCTCCTCCAATGCCGGCAAGCGTAGAAACACGTGGTGTGCGCCGCTGCAGCGAGGTCGCGCCAGCCCAGCTGCGTTGCACGCCTGCTGCAGCCACCATCTGCCGCCGCCATCCGACGCCTCCTGCCTCCCCTGCCGCCCTGCAGGCCCCGCCGTGCGCCGCAAGACGATGGCAGACTACGCCTCCGCAGTGTCACGCAAGGCTGGCTCCGCGTTGAACCGCGTCAAGTCGGCGGGCGGCCGCGCCACGTGGCCCGCTGCCCCTGCTGCCGACGACTGGTCCATTGCCGCCGCTGCCCCCGCCAACACCTGCACCGCCCTCATCCCCTACCCACCCCCGGGCATCCTGGTGCTGCCCGCAAGCGCTGCCGTGGAGCCCACCGCGGCTGTCCCCGCCCCCGCTTCTGAGACCTGCCAGCTGGTCATTGCCTCCAGTCTCAGCCTGACTCTCGATATGGAGCTGTCACCTGAAGAGGTGGGTGGCGGGTGGGGGCTGGGGGAGGGGTGGGCTAGCAAGGGGATGCCGGGAGGGCCAGGCAGGGAGGGGCATGTTCTCGATGTTCCTGCCAGCTGCCTGCCAGCCAGCAGCAGCACACGCTGCTCCGCTGCACAGGCTATCCAACCACCGTGCTGCCTCCCGCCACCCCTTCGTGCCTGCCACAGGCCACCGGCCTGTCCTGCCTGGGCTGCCCCGATGCGGTGGCTTGAGCAGGTAGAGGCCACGTGCAGCAGCGGCCCTATCACCGCCGCACGAACCGCACAAAGCAGCCACCCCTGCACCAAGGGGCTATGTTCTTGATGACTGAGCTTGCGGCTGTTTGGCTACACCATATGATCTAAACTTGCCATAATATCAACCATTCTTTGACAAAGCAACATGGACGGACTTGTCAAATGCAAGCGGGCAGGCGGGTAGGCAGGCGCGGGCAGGCAGGCGGGTGGGCAGGCGGGCGGGCAGGCGCGGGAAGGCAGGCAGGCAGGCGGGCAGGCATGAGGGCGGGCGGGCAGATGGACAGGCAGGCATGCGGGCGGGCGGGCAAGCAGGCGTGTGCAGGCGGGCAGGAAGGCAGGCAAGCGGGCAGGTAAGTCGGCATGGAGGCGGTCGTGCAAGCAGGCAGGGTGGCAGGCAAGCAGGCAGGCAGGGTGGCAGGCAGGCAGGCAGGCAGGCAAGCTGAGAGGCGGGCGGGCCGGTAGGCCTGCGGGCTGGCAGGCGCGCAGGCAGGAGGCGGGCGGGCGGGCATGCAGGGGGGCGTGCAGGCAGGCGGGCAGGCAGGCAGGCAGGCAGGCAGGCAGGCAGGCAGGCAGGAAGGCAGGCAGGCAGGGGGTAGGCGGGGGGCAGGGGGGCGGGCCGGTAGGCCCGCGGGCAGGTAGGCGTGCCTAGGCAGGCAGGCGCGCAGGAAGGCAGGCGACCAGCTGCCGTGTGCCTGCGCTGCGGCAGCAGGGCAGCAGCAGGCAACAGTGCCGCCGAGCCGCCGGCAACACTGTTGCGTGCTGCCCCGTTGTACATGGTGTTGCTTGGCACCTCTGGGTGCACCTGTGCATTTCATCAATGTCATTCAAGGCCATCTTTCCGAGTCGAGCGGGCCGCGCGCAACAGGTGGATCTGCATCCCGCGCCAGGCACAGCGCCACCATGTCGGCCTCACGCTCCGCGCGCCTCGAATCCCGCAGGCACAGCAGGTAGGAAGTGGCATGCATGGCCAGCTGCGCGACCACGGTGGCCTCGTCAGGCAGCCTCCTCGTCTCCCCGTGCACCTTGTACTCGTGAGTTGGGCCAGCAAAGGGGCCGGCTTTTTTTCTTCTCCGCTTGCCGATCGCTCCCTGCCTTGTTTTCTTCACTTGTCATGCCTTTTACGAGGTCTAGAGAGGCTAAAAACGTCGATGCCCCGTTTTTTCTCCCCCCCGCCTCCCCTGCCTTGTTTTCTTCACTTTTCCTGCCTTTTCAACATGTAGGGAGGCTAAAAAGCATATGCCCCGTAGGTGGCTGGGCTCAGACTGGCGGCCGCGACTAGCAGCAGGGCAGCTTTTGGCAGGGTGCGGCGGACGACGTGACGAGCGAGCGGGGGTGGAGGGCGCATGGCAGCACGGCACTCGGCGCAAGCGCCGGCGCCGGCGCCAGTACCGCCCCTCACGTTTCAGATTACACATTGTTGACCTTCTTGGTATGTGTAACACACACACACACCGCCAGCAGGGCAGCTCAGCAAAAGTATGGTTTACGCCTGCCAACTGGCGGCCGCATTGTCCGGCAACAGGCACGTGTTCATTGCCTTCCCCGCCTGCAGCATGCCAGTGGGGCTTGCAGGCAGTGTGGGCGCTGTGTCTGTGCCGCGCTGGCGGCGGCGGCATGCCCTCTACCTTTGGCGGGTGCGGGATCAAGGTTTGCTTGGTCGCGTAACAATGCACCATGGCGCTCACACACGTGCTAGTAGAGTGCGGCAGCTTCGGGGACCTCAGAGGATGGGCTGCGGAGGCGCTGGCAGCGTGCAGCGCCCAGCACCACGGGTTGTTTCTTCTGCGCGCGATGGGCAGCTCAGAGCGGGCGGTGCAGCAGCTGGTAGACCTGCTGCTGAAGACGCTCGGCGGCAGGGTTAGGGAGGCCGAGGGGCTGGGCGGCCCGCCCGCCTTTCGCTTCCCTGCAGCGCTGTCGCACGCCTACATTACGAGGTGAGTGGTATAGACAAGTCCGGGAACTTCACGGGGCCGCTTCTCGGGGCGGGCGGCGGGCAACGCCGCCGGGAGTAGCCAAGTGCCCGCCAAAGTTAATAGGACTGTGCACCGCCACAGGAGGCAGCTGGCGCGGCGCAAGGTGCCTGTTGTCTGCCCTGCAAGCTGCACATTTGCACATTCCACTTTTTCCTGTGCAGGCAGCAGGAGTCGCGGTTTGAGAGAGCCCTTCTCTTTCTGCTGGCGGCAGAGCAGCACCCCTCCAAGCGCCGGCGCCTGGAGGAAGCTGCTGCGGCACGGGCAGACCCGGCAGCCTTTGCTGAGCAGCAGTTGGAAGAGCTGCTGTTGGAGGCATTTCAGGAGGTCACGCTGCCGGCCTCTGCTGCCCTGTGCAAGGAGACTTTGAAGACGCAGCTGCGTTGCTGGATGCAGCAGGCCGGCACTGCCTTTCTTGGGGTGCAACTGCAGCAGCCGGCAGGCGACCCCGGTGCTGGCCTGCTGGCGAGCATCGGCGCCGAGCACTTCAAGGTGAGGGTCTGGTTGAGCAGGGCATGCAGTTTGCCAGGGTTGAGCTCGCCGCCAGCTGGGGGATATGCACTGTAGCGCTCTGAAGCTGCCATCAATCCACGCACGAGTGTAGCGCCCGGCTGCCTGCTCCACTGTGCCGGCTCATGCCTGGTCAGCTCCACTCCCAACCCAAACCCGATCCTGTTTGCCCGTCTCTGTGCGCTGCAGCAACACCTCTACGGATTCGTGCTGCACGTGGGGTCCCCCGAGCAGAGGGCTGAGTGGGCGGAGGACCTGCTGCGGGGGGTGAAGCACGCGACGGTGATGGAGCAGATGCAGGCGGCCTCGGTAGCAGAGTATGGGCGCATGCTTCAGCCCCGGCAGCACAGCGTGACGGCCAGCCTCATCCTGGATGACCTGGTAGCAGAGCTGGCAGAGGAGGATGAAGCAGCCACTGCTGCCTGGGAGCAGCTGCGGGGCCAGACGGACCTCACCCCCATCATGCAGCGCAACGGCCAGTTTGGCCAACCGACGTACCTTGGTAACACCATGACAGATGGGTTCCTTCACGCTGACAGCAACGGCAGCATTCGCATGTGGGGACACAGGTGCCAGGTGGGCGACAGCGTCTACCTCCTCCGGACGCCGCTGGAGCTGCAGCTCATTGAGCTGACCAGGTGCGGAGCGGGCAGGCGACGGGCAGGCGGTGGGCTGCTTGGTGCTGAGAGGCAGCAGCTCACAGGCAGCTGGGGATGCTCCGCGTTGGCCCAGCTGACTAACCCAGGACCCTGTGCCACCTGTCCTCTTGGCATGTGCCCTCCGTGCAGCTTTGGCATCGTGGCCAATGGCTGGCCGCCCAGGGGGAACCGGCCCATGTCGATGCAGTACACCGTCTCCGCCACCATCCCCAACACCGCTGGCTTGCTGGACGGGGTGGGGGAGGTACTGCCGCCCTCTGTGCGCGGCATGCGCGGCATGGCCAAGACCTTTGCCTTTGGCCCTGAGGAGAGGCAGCGGCTGCAGTGAGCAGATCTGGTGGCCGGTGCTCCTCTGTGCAGCCATTCCTTGCCCTGCAAAACGGTCCTGCTGTGCAGCGCTGCGGCCCCCGAGCCCGCGTTCGTCCAGCTGAGCATCATTCTGGGCGCAACTGGTGCTGTGCAGAGTCCGGGCAGTCCAGCGTGTCGCGCCAGCACGCACCACTCTGCCCCTCTACTCACAACACATATGCTTCTCCTCTGCCCTCCTGCCTGTGCCCGCGCAGGGGCAAGCTGCGCAGCCCCGCTGAGGAGGGAGCGTTCCTGTGGAGGACGATGGCAGGCGATGGCTCGGTAGTGGTGGCCAAGGAGCGGGTGAGCCGGGCGGCCAGCAGGCATGGGTGATGGGTTGGAGGGTGGGGGAACAGCGGGCATGTAGCACGCTGTGCTTGCTGGTGCCCAGAAGCTTGGCGTGGTTGACAAGTGCAGGCGGCCGGCAAGCAGGCAGGCAAGCTAGGCGTGGGCAGGCAGGCACAGGCAAGCCGTTGGGAGGGCGGCAGGCGGCCAGCCCTTCTTTCTTCTGGGTGCACCTGCCTACTGATCTGCTGGCGGCCAGCCTCTTTTCCATGCGCTGACCGTGCTCCCCTATTGTGCAGCTCCCCGCCGCTGTTAACAACCTCTCCGCGCTGCCCACACGACGCCCTTTCCCTGCCTTGCTTTCCAATCCCTTGATCCACGCTGCAGGAGGGCCGGGGCGGCCCCTACCTGATCATCTCCCTGGTCTCAAGCCACAACCCTGAGATGGCCATCCTGGTGGCCTCCTTGGCAACCAAAGTGATGCGGCGCTGCGGGGGAGGTGACGTGACGGTCACCAGGCAGACCCACATGCAGGCAGGTGCCCCCTACACCATGGACTACGTGTACATCCGTGGCTCTGTCAGGACCGGCATCTTCTTTGCAGAGTGAGCACAGGGGCACCTGTGGTTAGAGGGTGGGTTGAAGACAAGCTGCCACGCTGTGCTGCATGGCTGGCAGCAGGATGGGGAGGGGCACCGCGCGACGCCGCTCCACCAGCCAACATGTGTGCCTTCACTTTGTGATGGCCTCCTCACTGCTCGCACTCATGGCTTCTTGCAACCCCAGTAAAGGCCCTCCCCCCTGCCACAGCTTCCCTCAACTTAGGGGCCTGTCCCACCACACTGCAGGATGGAGCGCACCATGCGCGGCAGTGCTCTGATGGGCACGGCGCCGCCGTGGGCGCAGCCACGCGGCCCGGGCCTGCTGCCCATGCTGGCCACCTTTCTGCCCTACCGCAAGGTGGGCGCCCTGCTGGACGCCAAGGAGGAGGGCGCCATTGTGCTGCAGGAGGACGGCGTGGTGGTGAAGCTGGAATTCAAGGTCAGTGTGTGTGCGGGTGCGGGTGCGGGTGAGGGTGCGGGCGCGGGTGGGTGGGCAGGGGCAGGGCGACTTCTCAGGCAGGGCGCCGACCAGCTAGCTGGTACTGCCCCACATTCGTGCCTGCCTCATCCTCCTCTCCTGTCCTCCAGCAGTCCTCCACTGCCTGCACTTGCTGGGCCGCTTGCCGCATGAAGCCCGCCCTTTTGCTTGAAATGACAAGGGCCGCTTGCTTGCCGCCCTCCCTCCCCCTGATTTCCCTCGAACAGTCACCCATCATCCTTTTTGAACTGTTACCGTCGGTGGCTGCTTCTCTCCCCCTCCTCCTCCCCTGCAGATCGGCGAGCAAGAGCACAGCATTGGGGTGCTGTGCATGGATCCAGGGGACGATGTGCGCCGGGACATGGGCGTGCCGCCAGACGGCCCCAAGGACGTGCTGTGGATTGCCGAGATGGATGCGGTCAGCGTGCTAGGGGGCCCCGACAACTACGACCTGGCGGGCAAGATACTGCCATCCTGGGCCTCCGCCTCCGTCAAGTCCGCCACGGGCACCGTCAAGCCGTCTGCCAGAAGGCCACCTCGCTGCTCAAGGTGCACCAAGCACAGCCCAAGTTTGGTGAGTGTGAGTGAGACATGTTCAGAACCCTGGCTTGGTTCAGGCTTGTGGGTGGGCGGGACGGCTAGGCAGCAAGTGGGGCAGGCGGGTTGTGTGGGTGGAGGGCTCCTTTTCGTTACAGCCTGCGGTGCCCGTCTGCCCGTCCGTGGCCTGCCTGCTTAGCAAGGCCTGCTCACGAGTGCGGGCCGTACTTCTGTCTTTCCCTTGCCACTGCTGTTTGCCTCACCCCTGAAGGCAGCCGCGCCATTGTGGCCCTCCGACAGCTCATCGCCCTGATGCTGCGCCAGCGCCTGCCAGGGCAACAAAAGGCCTTTGCAAAGCTGACGGGCCAAGACTGTGCCGGCGTGGCGCTGGAGTGGTGGCAGACGTGCACGGCGGTGGTGTCTGTGGCACGGCGCGAGCTGCAGCGCGCGGGCTTTGACCACCATCTGCGCCCCTTCAGAGATGTGGGGGGCAAGGAGCTCAAGGTAAGGTACCCGGCTGGTTGGCTGAGCGGCTGCGCGGCTGCCGCGCTGGCTGGCTGGCTGCTTGCCTGCCGCGCGTGCTGGCTGTTCGGCTGGCTGGCTGCTGAGTGCCTTGCTGGCTACAGCCGCTCCTGCCTGCCTGCGGCTCACCTGCCTTGCCCCCGCCCTCTGCCCCGCTCTCGGTGAAACTTCATAAATACCCGAATCCTGATTTGCCCCTGCACTCCCTGTTGTGCCCCCCTCAGGCGCTGAAGGACCTGAAGCAGAAGGCAGCGGCCCTGAAGGGGGATGAGCAGCACCAAGCCGACAAGTTCTTCGACATCATCACCGGAGAGGCGTCTGTGCCTGAGTTTGCAGCAGTCATGGGGGTGAGTGCCAACTGCATGCGTGCCTGCTGCGGACCGTAACCCGGTGCAGTGCTGGTGCAGTGCTGATGCAGTGCTGGTGAGGGGCGGGCCAAGCATGCAGGGGCAGGCGCAAAGAGCGTACGGGCATCTCGGGGTGTGCTGACATCGTGGTCTGGCCAGGGGCTTGCCTCACAGCTTCTCCCCACAGCTGGGCAGCAGCAGCACATGAACACCACGTCATGCAATAAGGCACTGCTGCACTTGTGCTCCAGGGCTGCGTCACCTGAACCACCCACCTTGTGCCATGTGCATGTTGCGCCACGCTCAGGCGACCGCGGGGGAAGCGCCGACCAACTACCTCGTGAACTGCTTCAACAACTGCTGCCTGGCGTTTGAGGAGGCTCCCATGGCCAAGCAGCGCGTGTCAAAGCGGGTGAGCATCGTAGTGTGGAGGCTAGGTGGGAAGCCCCAAAGGTGATCCAGGTGCCGATGCGTGAATGTGGGTGGGGTGGGGACGTGATGAGAGGGAGGAATCGGTGTTTGGGGCTGGGCATGGGGGAGCACAGGTTGGTGCCAGCCGTGTGTGGTGAGTGAAGGGAGCCCAGTGGGCACCCAGCACCTCATGGCATGTGGTGCAGCATGCATGCAGCAGCAGCAGCAGTCCAGTGCTGCATGGCACTTGAGGGTATGCAGCAGCAGCAGCAGAAGCAGCAGAGCAGCAGCGGCAGCAGCAGGGTTGCCTTTGAAAGCGACAACCCAGAGGCTTGCCCGGCACCTGACGAGCGAGTCGGGGGCTGCCACTGCCTCTAGCGCCGCATCCGACAGCCTGCCCAACGCGGCGCACACCCTGTCACTGCACAGACATCTTGCTTCCTCATTGACCCTGCCTGTGCAGTGGGAGGGAGAGGTGCGGCTCAGCATGGTGAGCGGGGGCCACCCTGGTTCCACCCGTGTGGATTTCCACCAGCTCAGGCTGCGGCCGCTGGGGGGCCAGTCTGGCCAGCGGCCCAGGGCAACGGTGCCGATGGCGACAGTGATGGGCCTCGGGCTGGCACAGGTGGCCCACCCGGTGGGCGCCTCGTTTGTGGCGGCCACAGAGGTGAGCAGGGGTGCAGCTAGCAGATTGGAGGGAATACACCAGGGCCACCTGGCTGGGCAGTGGGCAACCCCAGAGAGCCGTCGGCGGATGGGGGCTGGCATGGCAGGCGGGCAACATGTCGGCCCTCCTGCCCATGCCCGGTTTTGCTAGCTTGCACTCCCAGAGCTTTGCTGCCTGCAACCCGTGCGGCTGCTCACTGATGTGAGCATGCAGTGGCTGCATGCCTTCTGTGTGCTGCTGCCTCCCTCCTGACCTGCCATCACACTGACCGCCAGCAGGCGTTTAAAGCTGCACATGTGGGCATCCAGCGCGCTGTCGTAAGCCTGCAGTACAACCCTTCCTGCCCCTGCCACCATCCTCTCCACTCTGCAGGGCGGCACGCTGACTGCCAGCGGCGAGGTGAAGCTGTTCAGCTGCAGCGGCGACCCAGAGCTTCTGGCAGCGCTGGCTGCAGAGGGCCGGTACAGCGATGCTGACCGCGAGGCGCAGCTGGTGCATGGCGGCGAGCAGCTGATCGGCAACCAGCAGCCAGTGCCAGTCACCATTGTGGAGCCCATCCTGGGCATCCCCGTGGCCACGGGGATCATGCAGCCGGGAGTGGAGGCGGCATACGTGAACAACGGGCCCACGCCCTTCTTCAAGCGGGTGGAGGTGGGTGCGGAGGGGCGATGAGGGGTGCACGGCGTTGAGTGCTGGGCAGGGAGTTGAGTGCTGGGCAGGGGAGTTGATGGGTGCGGTCTGCAACATGCCAGGTGCGGCAGGGGCCTGAGCTGGGTGCTCAGAAGCAGCTGCCCTAGCGACTACCCGGCCTGCTGGACATGCTGCTAGTGTTAACCCAACGTCTCTGTGCATGCCCATCCCCGCTGTTTACAGGTGACCGAGGTGAAGTGGCCCACCCCCTTCCTGCCCAGGGAGTGGACGGGAGGCAATGTGCTGATGTCCCTGGGCCGCGGTCTGCTGATGCTGGGCAAGCCTGGCGAGGCGCTGCAGGCAGCCGAGGCAGCCGCAGCCAGGGCAGCAGCAGACGAGGCGGCGGCGGCGGCAGCAGCGGCGGCGGCGGCAGCGCCAGCAGGGGAGGGGGCGGGTCCCTCCAGCGCAGCTGCAGCTCCTGGGCCCGAGCCCATTCTGGTGGGGGCAGAGCAGGACCCGCTGGATGCGTTGCTTGCTCAGCTGGGGCCAGAGGAGGAGCTGCGGGAGGAAGAGGAGGCCGCAGCGGAGGCGGAGGTGGAGCCGCCCCAGAAGCAGCAGCAGCAGCAGCAACAACAGATGTCGGTGGAGGAGGCGGCGGCAGCGCTTGACGCCGTCAGCTCCTTCATGGAGGATGCCGGCGAGCAGGGGCCAAGCAGCGTGGCACAGCCTGGCGGTGCCGCCGGCGCAGCCTCTGGAGCGGGGCCGCAGGGTTCGGTGCATGCCGGCAGCCAGCCAGCAGCACCGCAGGCAGCAGCGGCCTCGCAGCTGCCGCTGTGGTCGCCACAGCCCACACCTGCCGGCCTGCTGTCGCCCACACTGGTGGGCGAGAACCCGGGCAGCCCCTCGCAGGCCCAGGTGGCCGCTGAGGCTGCTGCAGTGGGGCTGCCGTCTGGTGGCGCAGCGCCCGGAGCTGGCAGCATGTACCCGCCGGCGGCAGGCAGCGCCAGGCAGCCCCCGGCGCCCGAGCTGCCGCCGTGGCAGCCGGGGGCGGGTGCACCCTTGGTGGCGGGCGGCGACGAGCCGATGGCTGGTCAGCGCACCCAGGGGGTCAGCCCGGTGCTGGAAGCATGCGGCTGGTTTGCACCGCAGGCGCCGCCTCAGGGCGAGGTGGCGGGCAGCGCGGCAGCGGCTGCGGCGGCGGGTGGGGCGGCGCAGTCGGAGGGCGGCGCTGCCGCTGGCACTGCTTCCCCTACCCCCACTGAGGAAGAGCCTAGCCGCTGGCTGTGGGCGCGGGTGCTGCAGTCTGCTGCGGCGGAGGTGGGCCCCCTAGCAGGCCCGCTCAGCGTCGCTGCCGCCCGGCCCCGCTCGCCGGCAGCAGGTGCGGGCAGCCTGGAAGCACAGCAGGAGCAGATGCACGAGGTGCCCCCTGCTGCCCCCCTCAGCCAGCAGCAGCAGCAGGCCAGCGCCGCCGCCAGCGAGCCTGCTTCGCCGACAACAGGCGTGGCCAGCCCTGCAGCAGAGGAGGAGCAGGTAACGCAGCCAGAGGTGGGGCCCGCCGCTCCCGCCAGTCAGCAGCAGCAGCAGCAGCAGCAGCCCGGCGCCGCCGCCAGCGGGCCGGCCGAGGCGATGGCGGGCGTGGTCAGCCAGGTGGCGTCTGGTCAGGTGCCGCAGGGGTCTGTCACGTGGATTCCCAACTCCAGGGACAGCACGTACAACCAGGGGCGCCGCGAGATGCGCGACGCTCAGCGCTCTCAGGAGCACGCGCGGGGGCAGGAGCCGCAGCTGTCCCTGCCGTCGGTCACGCAGCAGGCGCCGGCAGCGGCGAGCCAGGTGGGCCCGCCCACAGGGGCCGCCGGCGCGCTCTTCTCTCCTGGGGCAGTGGTGGGGGAGACGGGTGGCGCAGCTGGCCCTCAGCAGCAGCAGCAGCAGCAGCAGCAGCAGCAGCAGCAGCAGCAGCAGCAGCAGCAGCAGCAGTATTTCCTGGCGCCGCACCAGGTGCTTTTGCCGCTGGGCCCCGGCGTGGGGGGCAGCGCCGTGCGGCGCCCTGGAGCCCTGCTGACACTGCCGCCCCTGCCGCCCCACATCATGCCACAGCCTGTGGGCCAGCAGCAGCAGCAGCCCCTGTGGCAGCCGCCGCCTGCGCTTGCCGGGGCAGCCCTGCAGCCACTGTTGCAGTGGCCGCCTCTGGTGCCGCCGCAGCCGGCTGCCGGGCAGGCACCAGCAGAGCAGGGAGCAGAGGAGGGTGGCGGTGCCCCGGGGCCGCCGGCAGCAGAGGAGGGTGGCGGTGCCCCGTAGACGTCCGACCCCGCACGCACACTGCCAGATGGCCTTTGCAGCGCCGGCGCCAGCGCGGCGCAGCCATCGCAACCAGCCAGGCCAGCGCAGGGCAGCCAGGCCAGCGCGGCGCCGCTGCTGCCGCGCTGCTATAGCCGGGGTTTGGCGGAGCCCCCGTCCCCCGCTCCGCCGGGGGTGTCCCGGCCGCCCGCACCCCCCATCTTCAAGACCAACAGGGCGGCCCTGAATGAACACACGCCCAGCACTCGACGCAGCCTGCGGTCCATGCCAGGCCCTTGCCCCTTGTCCGAGCATGGCGCCCCGGCTCCCCCTTCCCACCACACCAGCTCACCTCCCCCCACATGTCACCTTCACATCAGCATCCACCGCCCCCGCCCGTCACCCAGCTTTCCTCCACCAATCACCGTGTACAGACTCACCCACGCATGGTCACCCTTGTGCATGCCTCGGACCCCAGCCGTTCTCTCCCCCGCCAGGCTTTCCCCACCACACCAGCTCACCTCCCCCCACATGTCACCTTCACATCAGCATCCACCGCCCCCGCCCGTCACCCAGCTTTCCTCCACCAATCACCGTGTACAGACTCACCCACGCATGGTCACCCTTGTGCATGCCTCGGACCCCAGCCGACCTGCCCTGCCTGCCCTGCTGCATCTGTGGCGCTGCCAGGCCCTTGTTTCTGCTGTAAAGACGGGGCACATCCGAACAAGGGGGACCCGGGGCGCCAGGGTCGTGATTTTGGAGAGGGGCGTCTGTCGAGAGAGCATGGGAGGTTTATGGGGTCGACTTGGGCAAGGCTGGGTTGCAGCAAGCGGGAAAAGGACAGGTGGCAGCAAGCAGTCTGAAACCGCACACCTGCTTGCCACGACCGACCTGTATTACACGCCTGGTCAGCACAAACCTGTGATGCTCAATGAATCAATCAAACATGCATGCATGACTGAAACATCGAGTGCGAGGGCAAAAGCATCGCAGGGCGGGGAAAAAGGCACTGCTTACACAAGGCCGGCCCGTCGGGCGGGGTGGGGGACCCCTGCCCGGCGAGGAAGGGGTCCGTTTTTTCTCTCCCCCCCGCCTCCCCTGCCTTGTTTTCTTCACTTTCCCTGCCTTTTCAACATGTAGGGAGGCTAAAAATCGGATGCCCCGTGCGGGATTCGAACCCGCGATCTTGGGATTTCAGAGTCCATCAAAGGTAGAAGTCACACGCCTTATCCACTAGGCCAACGGGGCTTGCAAAGTGAAGGTGGAAAGTCCGCCGGACAACCTATGAACCTAGAAATGCCTCTTCGTCTCCAGCTCGAAGTCCTTGGTACGTCCGATTTAAGCGTACGGAAGAGGCGCGTACAGGTGTCTGCACAGCCATGCATCCAAAACAAGCGTCCCCGGGCCTTGCCTAACATGAAGGGAGGCGCCTAGGGCCCCCGCCCAATGCGCACACCTGCGCCGTTAGCGGAGGTGACTGCGCTAATTTGGAAAACAGCTCAAATTCAAAGATTTGAGTTGTTGAACCTCAAAGACGTGAGGTTCTTCACCTCTCTTCGTCGGGTGAAGAAGAGGCCTGCGGCGCTGCCTGTGTGTGGCGGCGGTGTCCGCCGGCGCACCCAGCATGACCGACTGACGGAGTGTGGAGAAGGGGCCCACCAGCCCCCGCCCAACACACGTGCAGTGCCTATCCGGAGCAGGCTGCGGGTGGGGAGGGTCGGGTCCCCCGGCCCCTGCCTGCCCAGCCAGCAGCGCCTTCGGCGCTGCCTGCTGGTGTGAGGGTCGGGTCGCCACAACCCGCCGCACCCAACCAACACCACCAGTGCCGGCTGAATGTGCGCGGGGATGGCCCCCCGCTCCCCATTCCACCCGCTCAGCAGCGCCTTCGGCCTTCGGCCTTCGGCCTTCGGCCTTCGGCGCTGCTGTGGGACTGTCGGGCGCCCACCCTGGGGCCCCCGCCTCAGTCGCCCCCCAACAAGCTCTGCCTGCACCACCAGCAGGAGGTGCTTGGAGAGGCCACCCCCATGCCGCCAACCCAACAAGCAGCGCCTGCGGCGCTGGCCGAGGGGTTGCACCGGTGGGGCCTCCCGGCCCCCACCCACGCAACCAGCGACACTGGCTGAGGGTGCAGGGCAGCTGGCATCCTGGCCGCGCACCACACCAAGCAGCGCCTGCCGGCGCTGCCTGTGCGAGTGCCTGTGTGAGGCCCCGCCCCGCCCCGCCCCCCTCCACCGCAGTCAGCAGCGCCTGCCGGCGCTGGCTGAGGGGCTGCGTGACATACGAGCTGTCCTCACCCCACACCACCACGCAGCGCATTTTGCGCTGACTGCGGAGTAGCGGCAAAGGGTGCACACAGCACCAGCTGGACAGCCCGACCCAATAGGCCCACTAAACCCCACCCCCCGCCCACCCATCGGCGCCCATCAAGCTTATTGGGGCTGGCTGTAAGAGTGTGATAGGCCACACCCCTAACCCCACCCCCCTCACACCACCCTCCTTTCCAGCGCTTCCAGCGCTGGCTGTGGATACATGTAGGGGCCGCCCGCGCCAGCCAAGCCGTCCCACTGAGCACATGAGGCGGCGCCCAACATCTACACCATTGATGCAGGGTGGCTGTGGGCCTGGTGGGCAAAGGGCCGGCTGCACAACCCGCCATCCCATCCCATCCCGCAGCGCCCGCAGTGCTGACCTGAACGGTGCATGGCAAGGGCGCCCCACACCACCGCTCACCTCCTCGCCTGCCAGCTGCAGCTCTTCTTGGACATGGGCATCTCAAGCGAATCATCCGCAGCTCAATGGCGCTGCACGTGAGGAAGAGGAGGCGATGGGGAAAAAAAAAAACTCCGGCGCTGCACAACAGGTAGAGGGGGCAATGGGGCAGGGCAGGTACACTAGAGTAAGCTACAGACGGTGCGGACGCGACGGCCAATTGGGCACTTTTTGCGACACTTGGCCCAGGACAATGCACCAAGTTAGAGCAGGACAATGCACCAAGTTAGAGCTGACATGCAAACCCCGCACTAAAGAAAGACACTAAACCGGTGATTCACGTGTAGACCCTCACAGAGGCCCAATACGATACACGTGTTACACTCTCAATCTCGGCATTGATGAGTAGAGATGCAGTGGGAAAGAGGGGAGGGATGGAAAAGGAACGGGGCATGGACGGAGTGTTGCCGGCAGAGCAGAGCGAAGACTGCACCTGGGGGGGGAGGAAAACTGCTCAGCAGTTGGGGTGGGCAAGCACCTCACGCTAACTGGCTGGCAGAACCGGCGCCGTAACGAGCGAAAGCGAGGCAGGCACAAGTGCACAACAACAAGGGAGCAAGGGGCAGCGGGCGGGCTGCCATGGTTCGTTTTTTTGTTGGCTCGCAAGTTCAGGGGAGGGCGGCACCAAGCAGGCCGACGGGGAATCGGAAAACGGGAGTCGCGCTGGGAAAAAGCGCGTCGGGAGTGTCGGGTGGGGCAAGTACACTGCTGCGGGGAGGCAGGGGCGACTGACAGTGTGGGGCTGAGGGCAAGTGTGGGAGGCACATGAGGAGAGGAAAACGGTGCGCCACGGCGGAAATGGGGGAGAAGCACAGGCCGCGTGCGTGCGGGCACGCGTGCGAGCCACAAACGCCCGGGGGTTTTAGGCTGGGAGACGAGAACACACTTTTACTCAAGTGGTGCACGACACGGCTGCCGTTGGTGTTGGGTTGATGAGAGGGGCCTGGAGGGCTCATGGTACATAATGGGTGGGGACAGGTGGAGGGGTTGCCGGCCAGCCGCAAACAGCCGGCCGGCAGCCGAAAACAAACGAACAATCAGGCAGGCGGGGGGGCCTGCGTGTCATGCTGGGGAGTCAGGGGGGCCTGCGGGTCATGCGGCCTGCGGGCTGGCAGCGGGCGCGGGTGCAGCCTCGTCAGTACCATCGTCCACGCCGTTGGCGCCGTTCTGGTCGGGGGCAGCGGCGGTGGCGGTGGCGTCGCTGGCCTCAGTGCCTTCCTGCCCGCTGGCCTTCTGCTGCTCGTAGTCTTTGAGCTGCGCACCCAGGCTGCAGGCGGGGGAGCGGGGAATGGTGTGTAGGGAGGAGTGCGGGGAATTTGCAGGGAAAGAGGGCTGCGCTCCCATGCTGCAGGAGGAGGAGGAGGTGTGAAGAGGGAGGGCCGGGCGGCAGCGCGGCAGGCTGACGGAAGGGTCCTCCTGCCAGCTACCGCGCTGCCACCGCCCACCTCCATAACAATGCGCGCACAGCTAAGCCATCTCACCAACACCCCGATGCCCACAGCCAGCCCTCCTGCCAGCTGCCTCGCCTCATGTCCGCTCACCTCATGACAGCGCGCAGCCAGGAGGAAGCAGGGCACCTCACCAATGCCCCCAGCCAGCCCCCCAGCCATCTACCCTCGCATTGAGCCAGTGCCGACCTCATGACGGCGCACAGCTAAGCCACCTCACCAATGCCCACAGCCAGCCCTCTGCTGCCACCGCTCACCTCATGACGGCGCGCAGCCAAGAGAAGATGACGCCGACAAAGGCGGCGGCGATGACGGGCATGGAGGCGGAGATGGAGCCCAGCAGCAGCAGCATGGCCTGCGTGATCCACGCGCCGCCTGCACAGGAGGGAGCAGGAGGGTGAAGCGGGAGGTGGGTGGGGCGGCGGGAGCAGGAGAGCGTGCAGGAAGCGGGGGCAAGGACGTGCTTACAAGAGCTGCGCATGCCCGGGAGCAAGGCTGGGCCTTTGGCCCATGCGCCAAATGCCCCGCAGCCCTGCATACGCACGGCCTGTGCTATGCCATCGAGCGGGCGGGCGGGCAGCCGAGAGGGCGGGCCGGCGGGCGGGTGCGCACCTGACTTGCCGATCTGGCTGCCCAGCAGGTCCACCGCTGCCTTGCCCTTGCTCTTCTCCTCCCGGCTCATCTCGATGTACACCTGTGGGAGGAGCATACAGAACGAGTCAGGGACGGGCTGGGGTGAGAAAAGATGAGGCAGGCATGCAGGCAGGAAGGCAGGCAGGCGGGCAGGCAGGCGGGCGGGCAGGCAGGCGGGCGGGTGGGCAGGCAGGCAGGCAGGCAGGCGGGCAGGTGGGCAGGCAGGCAGGCAGGCGGGCGGGTGGGTAGGCAGGCGGGCAGGCAGACAGAGCACCCAGTACCCTTCCACTCATCTCCATCTGTCCACCCCACCCCACCACCCTGCCCCACACACCATCTCCTTGGCTGGGTCAAACAGGCTGAACTTGGAGCTGCGGGCAAACACCTGCGGGAAGGAGGTGGCAAAAGCCCATGGCAGGGGTGAACAAACAATGGTGAGTGGTTAATGAAACATGCAGCAGCTGCGCGCAGTCCCGAGGAGCAGCCGTGGTGGGGCGCCCTGCCTGCCATGTGCCCAGCCCCCAGCCTGTCCCACATGCCTTCACACCCTCCTCTACTGCTTCCGCAGGTCTGCACTGCGCCATCCTCACCCCTCCTGCGTCACCGTGCCCGCCGTAAGGCCTGCCACCTGTAGGAGCCCTCGATTCCCTCCCCATCACATACGCATGCCCCCAATCCACCCTAATCCACAAAGAAATCGTGAGGAACGCCCCACCTGCGTCACCGCGCCCGCCATCACGCCCGCCACCGCCATGGCGGCGGGGTCCATCCCCATCACGCTGATGCCCTGGTTGGCGGCCAGGGACAGGCCAAAGAAGCCGGCACCCGCAGCCAGCATGATGGCCGGGGTGGCGGAGGCGGCGGCCATCCAGCCAAAGTCTGCAGGGGGAGGAGAGGTTGGAGGGTGGGGAGTGGGTGGTGAGGCAATGAGCAGGTGTGGTGGTGACGGCTGGGGGCACGGAGGTGCCATCCAGACGCCATCCATAATCAAAGTCTTGCAGGCACCTGGAAGGCACACTTGGCCAGCATGAGCACAGCACAGCACAGCGCAGGCGCAGCATGGCTTGCACGCAGGTCCACCCACTGTCTGATTGTCACTCACACTGGAAGACAAACTTGCCCAGCAGCATGAGGGCGATGGTGCACCAGCCGGTGGCGATGGACACGTCGGCAAGCACAGACTGCAGGCGGGGGAGCAGGGTTTGGGTGAGGAGGGCGGTGTGAAATGTAAAAAGCGTGTGGGGCCGGGTGTGTGGGTTGCAGGCGTGCACGAGGGCCATGTGTGACATGGGGAGGAGGGCACACATGCACACGGCCGGCAACCAAGCTTGCTGGTGGGCAGGGCGCACTGGTACGCCACTTGTGTGTGCGGGAGAGCGCGCGTCGCCACAACCAACACCAATTCCACCATCTGACCAGAACCCCAGCCTTCCTAGTTTGCACCCCAGGCTGCCGCCGCGCGCACCTGGTATGCCGCGGCCGTGGGATAGAGCGCACGCAGCTGGCCCTTCCAGGCAAACTCAAACAGGCGGTGGCTGACGCCGTAGGAGACCACCAGCAGGGCCAGGTTCATGATCTGCGCGGGAGGCAGGAACAGACAGATGTGTGATTCAACTGTAGTAGCAATTTAACCAAGGGTTAGCCTCCCCTGCCCCTGTCAGGGTCGGACCCTTGCAGTGCTCTCCACCCCACCCTTGCCCGCCCACCGCTCTCGGGGGCACAAATCCTCCCCCGACAACACCCGCCTCCCCTGCCTGCCCACCTTGGGGCTGCTCTTGATCACGGCAAAGCTCTCCCCCAGGCTCCCCTTCTTCTTCTTCTTCTTGCCCTTGGGCGACTTGGGGCTGCTGGCCTGGAAATCAATCGCGCAGTAGTCGCCCACACACCAGCTGCAAGGGGTGGTAAACCCAATATGGGTGTTGAGAGCCAGAGTGGCAATGCGGTTTGGGCTGAAGGGCAGCAGCGGGCGGCATTACAAGGGACCGGCTTGCATGTGCCAGGGAAGTGCAGGGTGCATGGTGCTTGTGTTGGAAGGACGGATCAGCAGCCTCTGCTTCGGGAAAAGGAGTCATTGCGGGTAGTAACCGCACAGGACGTGCGGCACTGGTACGTTGCTCAGTTGCAACCGTAAGGTTGTTCGTCACGGGCCGGGTGTGTGTGCTGTGCAGGCATGTGTGTGCACATGGCTGTTGTGGTGTGCAGGCATGTGTGTGCACATGAGCGCAGTGGTGCCGGCATGCGTATGTATGTGGTGCAGCAGTGGTGCAGCAGGCATGTTGCATGTGCATCAACACGCCCAGTCATGACAGGCATTAGCATCTCCCCATCCCGCCGCCCCTCCTGCCGAACCCCACCTGGCCCCCACATTGATCTTGCAAGCACCACAAACCTGCTCAGCACAAAACTTTGACTGCCACAAGGAGCGCCCCCCTGCCTCCCCCGGCCCTGGCCTCCACCTCCCACCAATACATTTTTCACGCGCCCAAACACACGCCACACCACAGCCATCCCACCTGTCGAGCGCAAGCTTGGCTACCACCATGAGCGCCGTCATGGCCACGATGCCGCCCACCAGGTAGTTCAGCATGGCCTGAGGAGGGCCGGAGGCAAGGATACAAGAGTGAGGCTAGGAGGGGAGGGGAGGGGAGGGTAGAGGCAGAAGGAGAGCACGAGGGGACGGCAGGGGCGGGAAAGGGGCCTGGGGGACCACCACCGCACACACGCATTCCCCGCCAGCACACACACGCGGCCCCCCAGCCAGCACGCCGCCATCCATGCTCTGCTGCTCCCCACCCCCGCTCCTCCACCCCGCCTGCCCGCCCCGCCCTGCCACACCCGCCCGCCCGCTTGCCTGCGTGCTGCCGCCTGCCAGGGGCACAAGGTGGGAGTTGACCCACTTGACCCAGCTGCCCGCCAGCACCAGCGCCACGTTGGCGGCGATGCCCATCAGGGGGTAGACCGTCTGTGGGGTAGTAGGGGAGGAAACAGGTTTAAGTTGAGGCAGGGAGGGGCAGGGCCAGCGCACCCGTTGACAACAAAACTTGTGGGGAAGAGAGAAGAAACGGTAAATACAAAGTGGGCAGGGCAGAGCAGGAGAGGCGACGACGCAATGAGGGGTGCGACATCTGAGGGGGAAAGCCGGGCGTGCAGGCGCGAAGAGGCGAGCGGCGGAGGCGGGAGCTCCTCGCCTGTGCCCCACGGACTGCGCAGACCTTGCTGGCCAGACAACAAAACACGCAACCCAACACATTCGAACAGTAGTGTGCCCTCAACACGAGCAGCTCCTCACCTTGGCCTCGCTAACGGTGCAGACCTCGTTGGGCAGAACACCAGCCACATCACACAATCCAACCCATTCGTACCGATGCCAGTCAGAAGAGTCTCACCTTGGCCTCGCTGACGGTGCAGACCTCGTTGGCGAGGGACCAGAAGAGGACTGAGATGACGACTGATCCCCACAGCTCGCTGGCGCAGTAGAACAAGGAGAAGGTCCAGTACTCGATCACTGCAGGAGGTTGAGAGTTGAAGGGTGAAGTGTCAGGTGGCGATCACAATAGAAGACGCCAGAGTGCCAGCGCTTGAGGGTGGGCGAAGCAGAACAGAAAGACAGGCAAGGGTGGGGGCTTGCAGGTTGACATGTTGTTGACCGCGCCCTCCTTCCCTCACCCACCCTTGAGCAGGCCGTGCAGCCCCTGGGGCACCACCGCTGCCGTGGCGGCGTAGAAGCCGTTCAGGTGCAGGGAGCCGTGGAGGGGGTAGAGGACGGCGGTGAAGAGGATGTAGAAGATGATCAGCGGGGAGAGGGCGGCGTAGAAGACGGAGCGCTGCGAGCGGCAGGGGCACAGCGCACGGGCGGGGAGTTGGGTGAGTCCTCGGGCAAGCTGGGGGCGAGCAGCACGGGGGCGATCAGTACGGGGGTGACCCCGGGGCAGCAGCGAGGCCATCCCAATGTGTGGCCCCTCCTCCTCCTCTCCACATGTGCCACTCAGTTGTTGTTCTTTCCTTCCCTCGCCGTGGGCAGCGACTCTATCCCACTGCACCACAACCTCCTCTCAACACAATGAGTTGGTTTATTTAACAACCAAAACTCGACATTTGAGTGCCACCCTCACCGTGGGCAGCGCCTCCACCATCTTGCCGTATGCCACAAAGAAGGCCAGGGAGGCGGGCAGCACGACAAAGGAGGCCAGGAAGGGCAGCGTCTCCGCCCCCGCCGCCGTCACCATGATGGCATCCTTCAAGTTCTGCAGACGGGACGGGATGTGAGGAAGAGGGGACAGGGGCAGAAAGGGGGGAAGGGCAGGGTTGGGGCAGGGAGGGAGGTCACCATGAAGTGCCCTTCAGGTTGTGCAGATGCAGAGGGACAGGGGGAGAGGGGGCAGGGGGGACGCAGAGGCAGGGTTGAGGCAGGAAGGTGCGTCTTTCAGGTGATGAAGCAGACATGTGCAGCCAAGAGTTGACATCTGGCTATGTGATCGGCGTGGTTCCCGCAGTCGTCGCCACAGTGGGCAGGCAGGCGGGCAGGTGGCAGAGCAGGCAGGCGGGCCGGTAGCAGGCAGGTCATGGGGCAGGCAGACATACAGGCACATACGAGGTGTGCAGGGCGGGGCTGCGGGGCAGAACAAGAGCCACTGCCTGCACCTGCCCTTGCTGCTGCTGCTGCTTGCCTGCAGGATGGGGCCAGGATGCAAAGCAGAGACAAACAACACAACAGCCAGCTGCCAGCTGCCTGCCACTGCCTAGGCAGCCCCTGCCCCTGCTCACCTGCAGGATTGTGAGGTTGAAGGAGGCCACAAAGAAGATCAGGCCGAGCGGCAGCACTTTCTTCCACACCTGCAGGGGCCACGTCAGCGCAGCGCAGCACGCATGACAGGCGTCAGCCACAGCGGGCGCAGCACGTGCTGACGGCACGCGCAGCAGCGCAAAGGAGGCACGTGAGCTTCGCACGCGGCAGCTGAACGGCGGCTGGGTGGTGAAGCCACCAGAGCAGCGCAGAATACCGCATGCCAGCCATGCCCCAGCACGTTGCACGGCCGGCTGGCGCCGCTCTGCTGCGCCCCGCCGCGGCCTCTCATTTCCTCGCTGCCGACTCCACATGCTCGCTGCCCTGCCTGCGGCCCTCCACCTTGCCCACTTGCATGCCGCACCCACCGCCAAAGTGTGCATGCCCCATGGTGGCAGCTGCCAGGCCTGCCAGCTCAAGTAGGCCACTAGTATGCAGCAAATCGCTGTGGACAGCAGCCGAGGCAGCACCCACCCCCACCCCACCCCACCCACTCACAGCCAGCTGCGGCGGCTGGCTGGCCTCCTCTTTGGGCACTTTAGGGAAGCTGGCCCGCTTCCACCAGCTGCTGCGCCCCCGCTTCTCAAGGTAATGAGCGTCCTCTTTGCTGAGGGTGGCTGCCGCCTCCAATGGTAGCTGCAGCACCCGCTGGGGCCAGCTGGACGCCGGCGGCACCGCCTGCTGCTGCTGCCGTGCTGCTGCTGCCCCGCTGCTGCTGCTGCTGCTGCTGTCGTCCTCGAGCTCGCTATCACTCAGAATCTCATGAGTGGGACTCTCCGCCTCAGCTTCTGAGTCGCTGCCGCTGCTGCTGGGCTGCTGCTGCTGCTCGGCGCGTGGCGGCGGCACTCGCCGCTGGCGCAGCTGCGGTCGCTGCAGCAGCAGGCGGGGCGCTGCCTGTCGCTGCTGGCGGGCGAGGCTGGGGAGACCTGTAAAATGGATACGTGGCACCTGGGTGAGTGCAGCACTGCAGCCTGGTTGAATGAGACCAACTGCAGGCAACTGGCCGGCAGCGGCGGCGGCGGCTGGCCCGGCGGCAGGACTCACCCAAACCCCTGACTGCCTGCGGGCGGCGGCCGGCGATCTGTGACGCTCCCATGGTACATGCCGAAGGTGCCCTGCGCTGCGCAGCGCCTGCCCCTACGGGCTGAAGCACTCCCGGCATAGGCGCAGACTGCGGGTGGCGGATTTTCGGCGGGCTGGCTGGCTGCCCAGAGCCTTGTGCACCGATGCAGATAGGCCTGGGAAGGCGAGGCGGCCTGCACCAGCGCGCAGGGCGAAGTTAGCCAAGCGCTCAAGCGCTATCCTTCGCGCTAAGCTTGCCGAGCAGCCTCCGCGCCCTGAATTGTTGGCTCCGGAATGCTGGTGAGCTCTGATCACGTGCCACACACCATGTGCGCTCTCCCCAGCCCAGGTTTTCTTCTTGTGTTTGCCATCTCCTCACCACGACGCATGTTGTGGGCCTCCGACCGTCTAGCACCTTGATCACACGCATAGGTTCCATCCAAGATGCAGACACAGGCGGCCTGCCGACACGGCTGGGCGGCACCAGCCCAGGCCGTGGCACCACAGAAGCGGGGTAGGGGCGCTGTGGGAGTGCCCTCGACGAGCCAAGGGGGAATTCCGCGCAGCGCCACCACGGGTGGCAGCAGCAGCACACTCACCCACCGGCGGCAGCAGCGGCAGTGGCACCGGCGGCGGCACCTGCAGCGCGCGGCGCCGGCCGTCGTGGCACAGGCGGGCAGGTGAGCTGGGCGCCAGCCTGCGCTGCACCGGTGACCTCACACCTTCAGCATTGCTGGGAACTTTGTTGGCCACCACCGCCGCTGCTGTCCACCTGCAGCCCCTCCCCCTGTATGGCACCGCCCGCTCTGCAGGAGCGCCGAGCTCCGCCCCGGCGGCACGCGGGAGCGGCTGCCCATCTTCCCCCTCAGCATCGTGGCACTCCCCTCGGCGGACGTGCCCCTCCAAATCTTTGAGGCGCGCTACCGGGTGCTATTTAGCACGCTGATGGCAGGCACAGACGGGTGAGCGGCATAGGCACACAGCCTGCGGGGCGGGCAGGCGCAAATTGCGCTGCTCCCTCTCACCGGCCCTGGTGCTTCCTACCAGCCCTGCTGCTTCTCACGGGCCCTGCCGTTGTCACGGGAGCCGTTGTCATGGGAGCCGTGCTGGCGGGTTGTTGCGACAAGTGGCAGCGAGCACAGTCCTCCCGCACGGCCGCACCTGCTGCCATGCCGCAGCTGGCTGCCTGGCCTCTGCCTGCTGCGGCGCCTCAGGCTGTGCGGCCCGCCTCACCGGCTGCGGAAATTGCTCACCCCTGCCGCTAAGTCGGGCGGCCACTGTGTGCTTCTCACCGCCAGGCTTCATCTTCTTTTGATCACCGCCTCCTCACTTCATTGCCTGACAGTGTTGTCCGTCTCTCTCAACCCTGTTGCCTCCCGCAGTATTGAGGAGGGGCTGGTCAACACAGAGAAGCCGTGGTGCGGCAGCCGCCGCTTTGGCATGGCCTTCTACGACCCCCAAAGCCAGGTGGGCAGCCGTTTCCCATGCGCTTTGGGGCTGAGGTGGCAGAAGAGCAGGCAATCAGCAGCGACCAGAAACTGCTTGTATGACCGAGGCAGTGGCATTAATGACGCTCCAAAGCCAGGTGGGCGCCCGGTTCCCATGCACTGCACGTTGGCCTCCATTGGCACGCTGCTAGAGATCACTGACCTCGGCCCCGCCCCCCCGCCTGCCCGCCTGCCGCACTTTTACCATGCCAATGCCAATGCCAACTGTCTCTCCATGTGCTCCTCTTTCCCCCTCCCCAGGGCCTGGCCTCCATTGGCACGCTGCTGGAGATCACCGACCACGCCAACCTGGAGGACGGGCGCATACTGGTAAACAACGTGGGCAAGCAGCGCTTCAAAATCCTCGAGGTGGGTGAGCTGGCAGCTGGGGTGTTTGGGCTAAATGGAGATGGATATGTCCTTTGCAGATGTGGTGGGGAGTGTGTGGGGTGGGGTGGGGTGGGGGGGGGGGGGGTAAGTAGTGGTACAGGCCTGGGAGGCGTGGGGACGGGGGGGGCGGAGGGAGGGCTGCAGGGGTTTGCAACCAATGAGCCAGTTGGGCCGAGCAGCGTGTCAAGGTTGTGTGCAGTTGCGCAACACTGCACACATTGGTGCCACTGCTTTCTTGGGAGGTTGTTGCCTCCGCTGGTCTGCGAGGTGGCGTGTGATACATCTGCAAGGTGTCACGTGCATGTGCCCCTCCTTGGTTGAGGCACCTCCTTGGTTCCTTCCCTCCTTGGTTGAGGCCAGCTTAGAGCCACAACTGCTGATCATCTTAGCGTCTGCCATTTGAATTCCAATCTTTGCACTTGCCCAACCCGTCCCTTGAGCAGGTGGTTGAGGAGAAGCCCGTGCTGATTTGTGACGTGGAGTACCTGGCGGATGCGGAGGACGAGGAGGGGGACACACCAGAGGTGCGCTTGTGCTTGTGGCGGTGGGGCAGCGGGCGTGGGAGGCCCCCGCACGTTGTTGGGTGCAGCTGGGAGTGGACGCAGCACCGGCAGAAACAACCCCAGGCGATGCAAGCTTGTTTTGCGACTGCGTGGCTTTGGGGAAGGTGGCGTGGCCGGCCTAGCAGGCTGGGCCTGGCCAGGCGGTGGGGCGCGTGTGCCATTTCTGCCCTCCCAACCCGCTGGCGGCGCTCCTGCGGGCGCCTGGGGTGACAGCCGTGCAGCTGTCCTCCACCTTCTCTGGCGGCACACGCCCACCTCGCCCACAAACCGCTGCCCGTTCAACTGTCCTCTCTGTGTTGCAGGCCCACACTCTGGCACGGGAGGTTGCCGACCTGTTCCGCAACGTCGTCTCCCTCAGCGTCAAGCTGCGGGACACCACGGTCCCCTCCGACCTCGCCAACCCGCGCCAGCTGGCTGAGCTGGCGCCACGCGAGCTCAGCTTCTGGGTGGCTTCCCTGTTTGCGGGCAACCCCTACCAGGTGGGTGGGCTTTCAAGAGTCAATGTTGACTCAGTATTTGCCTGCGTACCAGGTTCGTGGGGCTGCTTGTTCGCTCATTTCTTGGTGGGTCTGTTCTGCCCCATGCCCCACCTCAACTTTTTATTGCTGTGCCCCCATACTGCCCTGCAGCAACAGGCGCTGCTTGAGGAGGAGACCACCCTTGGGCGGCTCAAGGCGGTACAGGAGCTGCTGAGCGGTACCGTCAAGTACCTCTCCGCCCAGGCCGCCCTGCAGTCCGCCTTCAAGACCACGGGAGGCGGCGGCAACAGCGACATCGCGCCCCCCTCTGGCGGACCAGACTAACTGAATGGTGTGATGCTGCCACAGTGCTGTGTGATGCTGCCACATGAGCGAGGCAGGTGAAGCAATTCATCGCCTGCCTCGGGCCAGGCCTTTCCCTTGTACCAGATTGTCCAGCCACGTCCCCTGCCGCTCAGCAGGCACGCCCTACTGAAGCTCTCGAAGCTGCTGCCGTGCTCTAGCTCTCGCCTGAATTGTGCTGCTCGTTCGACGTTGTGAGCGCGAGCCGCCGGGTGGACGCCCACCTGCCCGCGCCCCGCCCCCATTTTAGTCGCCCCCGGGCCATTTCCCACCATTTTGGGCGATCTGATTTCATGCTTTCCGGGGGGAAGGCCGGCCCGCCCGCTCTCGCCCGTGCCCCCCCTCCCCTGTTGTGTGCCCCAAAGCAACCCCCGCCCTGCTCCCTTTCAGACCCCAATTCTCTCCTGCACGCGCTGCCGCTGTCCACAGATCTCCGCAGAATGCACCCCTCGCCTCATGCACCCATCCCCCCGGCCCCCGCCTTTTGGCCCGCCTGCTCCCTCCTCCGCCTCCCAGGCATCGGGCCCCTGCTTGCCAGTTATCTTTATCTTCCTTACAACAGCCGGCGGCGCTGTCTGGCCGGCCCTGTAAACCAACCAAAACTGAGTTGCCGCGTGCTGTGGAAAGCCCGGTGCTCAGAGCGAGGGAAACGTGGGAGGGAATGTGGGTCGGAAGCAGAGGGTCACGCGGAGCAGTGGCGCAAGATTGTCAGGCAAGGCCAGGTGGACGGCAGCTGGGGAGGGGTGCGGAGCAAACCAGTGGTGGACAACAAATGCTGCACTGGACGCGTGAAGAGTGGGAAGGCGCGCGCAGTGCCGGGGAATGAAACAGAGCACGGCATGCAAGGGGGGCAACCGAGGGGTTGTGCAGGCGGGCTGGAGCCGAGGGGGGCAAAGAATGTGAACAACAGCGCACAGCTGGGGGCGCTGCAGAGGCGTGCGCTGCAACTAAACACGTGAGCCTGCTTGCTGCTGCGCCAGGTGGCATGCCGCATCAGTCAGCTGCGTGTGGCTCTGGGCTGTCGTAACATGCACGTCGCAGCAGTTATTTCGAACGTCAGCTTGAGCGACAGTTATGCTGCAGCTGCTCAGTTCATCATGGGGCTTGTGGTGCTGCCGCCCGCCTGGCTGGCGCGCGGCGTCCCCCCGCCGTGCATGCTGACGTCTGAGCTGGCGGGCTGAGCTGGCGTGGCAGGGGGCACCCGCTTCTTAGGCTTGTACCTGCGGCGCATGTGGGGTGCAACAAACAAGGATGGGAGCACGCATTTGTCAGACGTCTGAGCTGGCAGGCTGAGCTGGCGCGGCTTTTAGGCTTCTCATGAGGGTGAAGGGTGAGTGACGTCGTAGACTGGTCGACCAGTCTACCAACACGCAGGACAGGCCTGGCACAGCAGGTCTGCAAGGGCCACAGTGCCAGGCGCCACAGCACGCAGGGCAGGAGGCCAGCGGTGCTGTGCCCGTCGCCCGATGCCCGTCCTTGATCCCTGCCACCCCCTGCTCTGGCCCCTCCCTAGGACTCACATCACTGTGGTGACGTATTTGGAGCGGTAGCGGTGCGTGGTGCCAACCACCATGGCGTGTGTGCTGGTGGTCATGCGCTGCGGGAAGGGAGGAACAAGATGGCAGGGCAGGGCAGGGTTGAGCAGGGAAGTGAAGTGAAGGGTAGCGTGGCAGGGCATGGAAGGCGGGGACGTCAAGGCGTGGGCAGGATGGGCAGGGGTTGAGGTGCCAGGGGTGCATATCAACAGGTGATTAGCAGGACAGGCTGCACCGCCCTTGCAGCAGATGCGCACACATGGGCACCAGGGGAGCACCAGCCCCAGGGCACCACCAGGCTTGCCTGAAGGTAGATCTGGCTGGGGATGCGGCAGGATATACACCCCACTCCCACTCCCACACGATAACAGAACGGTTGCACGCCCCCTTGCAGGATTGCCAGCACTTGCAAGCAGGCAGGGGCGGGTGGAAACACGTGAAGGCCGCCCCTCAACCCACCGCACCCCGCCCTTTCGTTTAGCCTGACCATCACCCTCATGCTGGGGCTTGCCTGCAGGTAGATGTGGTTGAGGATGACGTGCTGCGGCCGGGGCAGCGCTGCGATTGCGTCCATGGCGGGCGGCACGTTGAGCAGGCTCAGCTGCAGCTGCGGCGGCATCAGCGGCGGCTCCTTCAAAAAGTCCTCCGTGGCGGGCGGCGCGCTGTTGTAGCTGCTGGGTGGAGAGGGCGGGGGGTCAAACCCGGCCAGGCTCTCCAAGTTCTCGGGCACATACTCCTGAGGGCAAACAACAACGTGAGGGGGCAGGGCGGAGCGGTGAGCAAGGAAGCGCGGTGAGCAAAATGGCATGCGCGGTGCTTTCAGGCAATCTATTGGGAGCGCGGGGGGTGGGTGACGGCAACACTGCTGGCGCTCCGCCTGCCCGGCCGCATGCCAGCATGGACGCCCAGCTCCAACACGCACACACTGCTGTGCACGTTGTTTCCCCTGCACCGTCAGCACACTGCCCATGCTGCCCATGGCCCCCGTACCCTCAGTTTCCCTCACAAATTGTGACCCTTCATCACTGCCACCCCTCACCTGCACCGCCAGCACGGTGTTGATGCTTCCCATGCCCCGCAAACCTGCATTCCTTTCACGACCTATGCTTCCCTTGCCCCGTAAACCTGCATTCCCTTTAACCTTTGACCTATGAGCCTATGACTCAAGTACGCCACCGCCCCCCTCACCTGCACCTCCAGCACGTTGTTGATGTTGCCCATGTCGTCGTACATGGAGGGCAGGTTGGGGTCGTGCCGCCACTGGCCGTCCACAATGAACTTGTACTGCAGGGGTGGCATGGCAGGCGGGGGAGGCAGCGGAAAGGTGCCGGTGGGCAGGGGGCATGCAAACAGTGCAGCCGGCAGGCCATGCCCCTGCCAGCCCACAACCAGCATCACATTTGACGAGTTGAGGTGAAACCAGCAATCAGGAGCTTTGACCCAGCCCGCATTCAACCCTCATCCTCCCTACCTGGTACACCCCGGGGGCCAGCAGCTTGACGAGCGTGAAGTCCTTGCCGCTGCGCTGCATCGTGTAGCGCTGCGTCCAGTTGTCAAAGCTGCCCTCCAGCTCGACGTGGTTGCCGCCGTGCGCCCATACAATCACCGTGGGCACCAGCTTGGGCTGTGCGCCCCAGCTGTGGGCAGATCGGCAGGTGTCGGGGAGGGTGAAGGGGTGAGGGAAAGACGAGGTGCGCGCAGGAAAGCATCGGTGCAAGCGCAGCGCAGTCCGGGGCACCTGGGGCGCTCTTGGCACATGGTGCCGGCGAGCGCAGCATGCACGACAGCCCTCAAGCCTGGCAGCTGTTCAAGCACAACACGCCAATGCGCACTGCTGCCCCTCAGCATGCTGATTGCCCCTGCTCGCCAACACACATCCCCCGCATCCCCCCGCAGTGCAGGGCCTCACCCTGCAAACTCGCTCTGTCCATAGACGGAGCCGCCCCGTGCATACTCCTCCCCCTTGGGGATGGGCTCCATTGCGACCTGCGGGCTGTAAGTCAGCGGCGAGCCAGGCACAGGCGGCGATCCGCGGCCGTAGCTGTGGCCCCCGCTGCCGTGGTCTTCGTACTCTGCCGGCGTGTGCCCGCCGCCGCCGCTGTGGCGCGGTCGCGCCTTGCCCTGCGTCTGGCCCTGCACGCCGGCGCATGGGACGATCGTGGCTACGGTGAGCACTCCCGACAGCTGGGCGCGCATGTGGTGCGTAGGAGAGGAGAGAAGTGCTTGCTGCTAGCGGCAGTGCTCACCATCGCCGCCCCGCGGGGCCCGACACCGCTGACGGTGCTCCTACAGCTGTGAGGCACTCGTTTCCCGCCGGCACGGGAGGCCCTCTCGGTCGCTGGGCTGCCGGCAGTGGCGTCGGAAGGATGGGCTTCTTGCAAACACCGAGACGGCGTCTCAACTGCACATCCCAATGCACAGG
This sequence comes from Micractinium sp. NFX-FRZ, assembly GCA_029339195.1. NCBI lineage: Eukaryota > Viridiplantae > Chlorophyta > Trebouxiophyceae > Chlorellales > Chlorellaceae > Micractinium > Micractinium sp. NFX-FRZ. The sequence goes on from JAPTJF010000021.1 coordinate 148,760, forward strand.
CCTGATGGACTAGTCGAGGGCCCTCGGCAGGTGAGGCTTTGTTTTGTGGCACTGCCAGCTCACCCTTTCGCGCGATTGGCTCCTCACGCCTCTGCGACCTCCTGTCTGCTGTTGCATTGACTGAACTACACCATCAGGGCCTTGGAAGGAGACAACAGCGGGCCTCAGCAACCATGGCGCAGAAGGAGGCAGCCGCGGCGCTGGCAAACCTGCTCAGCAAGGTGGCGCGGTACTCGGTCATCCTGGGTATCGGTGGCTCCGCGCTGCAGGCCTCCCTATACACAGGTGGGCGGCATGTGGGGGGAGATGCTCGCTAGCGTGGCCGACCCCAACCCAGACGCCTCTCCACCCCGCGGGACCGCCGATCCAGGGGATTGAGACCGCCCTGAGCGGTGCTGTAAGGCTCCTGAACGGCGAGAGCTCCCCGCTTACTGCCGCACCGCCACCGCCGCCACCGCCGCCGGCTCACCTGTCTGTTCATCCCCTGCCTGCCTGCAGTCGATGGCGGCGAGCGGGCGGTGATGTACGACCGTATCCAGGGTGTGCTGGACGAGCCGATTGGGGAGGGCACGCACGTGCGGATCCCCTGGTTCCAGACGCCAAATGTGATGGACATCCGCACCCGCCCCCGCTCCATTTCCTCCGTCACCGGAACCAAGGGTGCGCCGTTGGTGTGGGTGGGTGGGTGCCCTATAATAGTGTGTTCGAAGGCAGGGTAGATCAGTGGTGGCAGTCTGGGCGGGGGCTCAGGAGGTGGAGGCGGTGCAGTAAGAGCAGTGGAAGTGGTGCAGTGGGGGGAAGGGGTGTAGAGAGGCGCGTCGAGGCCGCACAGTGCTGGCACCTCTTGAAGTGCAGGGCAAGCCCCCACCCCTTCTTGCCTCCTTGATGTCCCATCATCTCGTCCAGACCATCCTGTCTTTGGCTGCCTGCAAACTGCCTGCAACTGGTCAACACGATTCGTGCAGGCAGCCGAGGGCACGTCTGTTGCTCACCGCCCACCCTGCATCGCTCGCACCTGTTCATTCCTCCACTGCAGACCTGCAGATGGTGAACATCACGCTGCGCGTGCTGTCCAAGCCCGACGTGGAGCAGCTTCCCCGCATCTTCCGGGTGCGTGCATGCTCTGGCACTCTTGATATTGATCCTGAAGCTGTCGCCAACAGCAGCAGCGCTTGCGTCCGTGGCGGCAAGAGGAATGCGGGGGCCAGGGCGTGGAGAAGAGGAGCTGCCGCCCTGCCCGTGCTCCCTGCTCCGTGCCTCCTGCCTGCCATCGTATTTGCCGGCACCCTGCCTGGTATGCTGGCGCCGCCTTGCCCCTCGCTGGGAAGAGAGCCTGGACGTTTAGGCTGTGGCTCGCTCGCCCCTTCGCTGGCAGCAAGTACCCCAGTTTGTGTTCTTCCCTCCGCTCACACCTCCTCCTGCCTCTCACACTCCAGAACCTTGGCACGGACTGGGATGAGCGTGTGCTGCCGTCCATCGGCAACGAGGTGCTCAAGGCTGAAGTGGCGAAGTACCAGGCGGAGCAGCTGCTGACTCAGCGTGACCAGGTGTCGGCCGCTGTGCGTGACTCGCTCATGAAGCGGGCCACCGAGTTCAACATCCTGGTGAGGGGATTGACTTAATTTCTTTTCCTGTCCGCTCTGTGTTCTCTGGGGTGTTGCCTGGGGTGTTGTCGAGTGCACGACTCGTTCAGACGCAGGCAACTAAGACGTGGCCACCAGCCACTTGCGGAGCTACCCATGGTTGTTGGAGAGTGAACCTAAGGTTACAGTTACCTCACCTACCAACCTACTGTCCCGCGTGCCCTCCCCACAGGTTGACGACGTGGCCATCACCCACCTGTCTTTCGGCACCGAGTTCACAAAGGCTGTGGAGAGCAAGCAGGTGGCGCAGCAGGAGGCGGAGCGCGCGCGGTTTGTGGTGATGAAGGCGGACCAGGTGCGCTCGACTGCCTTCTTTGGATGGTTCGACTGGTTCATATTTGAGGTGGCGGAGTGGGGCAGTCTGTGGGGATGAGCGCCGATGGGGGCCTAGGCCTGCAAGCTGCCATTCTCGCCTGATTGGACTGGCTTACAGTGAGGTGGTTTTGTGGTGATGAGGGGCTAATGGGTGGGGAACGTGCCTCCATACCGCCGCTGCACCACCTCCCCAAGCACGCTGCCGCATCTGCCGCTGCACAAGTGTTCCAGCGCCGCCCCGCCCGCCTTGCTCTATGCCTCATGTTATGCCTTTGCCTCACGCTGTGCCACGCTGTGCTATGCCCGCCCCGCATTGCTGCAGGAGCGCAAGGCGGCGGTCATCCGCGCCGAGGGCGAGTCAGAGTCGGCCAAGCTGATTTCCGATGCTACCAAGTCGGCGGGCATGGGCCTGATTGAGCTGCGCCGCATCGAGGCGGCGCGCGACATTGCCGGCACCCTGTCCAAGAGCAGGAACGTGGTGTACCTGCCATCTGGCGGTCCTCAGATGCTGCTGGGCATGAACCCCGGGCAGTAGAGGAGCGGCTGGCTGTAGTGCGGTGGTACCACAGCTGTAGTTGAGGACAGTACCGCTAGTCGCGTTCTGTGCCCTGGTGCAGCTGCAGTGTGCGCAGCAGGCGGCCTGGCCACTTCCCAGCCGCCTGGCTCCACTTCCGCTGGGGCGGCTGGTGTCTATGCGCATGCATGTGTGCCTGCTGCACGCCCCGCCCCTGCTACGAATGTCGATACCGCACTCCCTTTTCTCTGTTGCTGCTGCTGCTTTGGGGCGCCCCCCTCATCTGATTGCGTTCTTTTTCCTGCCTCTCACTCTGCGCCGCGCCGGTTGGCGCTGGCTCCTGTAACCCCCTCTGCTGCCACACTGCTGGATTGGGGGTCAGGCGAGGCAGTCGCTTGTGGGGATGCCAAACAGCGCAACATAAAATGCGTGACGAGAAGAGAGGGCAGGGTGGAGCAGATGGGGTGGGTTGGTCAAACAGGGAGGGTGCAGGGGGTGCATCAGCACAGCGTTCATAATGAAATCAAAATGGGCACACAATCAGAACAGGGGTCTCCACACACGTGTCGGGCTGCCAGGTGGTTCAGGCTGCCGCAGCAGGGCGCCGCGAGAGGCTGCGCTTGCACTGGCAACCTCTGTCCGATTGGAGAGGCGCAACGCGTGTGGGCGCTTTGCGCTGCCTGCCAGCCTGGCAGGCGCGCCGCCAGCTCAGCAGCGCTCACCGCAGCACCGCGCGCAGCGCGTCGCCGACCTGGCTGTACTTGAACTTGAAGCCGGCGTCCTGTGCGCGTGTGGGCACCACGCGCTGCCCCTCCAGCACCACGTTGGCGCCCTCACCCAGCAGCGTGCGCAGCGCAAAGTCGGGGACGGGCACCAGGGAGGGGCGGCCCATCACAGAGCCCAGCGCGGAGCACAGCTCGCCCATGCGCACCTGAGGCAGCGGAGCAGGGAGGGCGGCAGGGGTGGGGCGTATGGTGGGTGGTAGGCCACGGCGGGCGAGTGGCTGCAGTGCCAGCAAGCAGCGCCCGCCACTGGGCGGCACGCCTGCTGGCCAGCGCTCGGCCACTGCCAGCCGGTGCCTTGGCAATGCTGCTGCTGCGCCGTCCATCACCCACCCACCCACCCACCAAACCAATCATCAACACCGCCTCAGCAGGCTGCAGGCGGTGGAGTTGTATGCCCCCCCACCAGCTGGCCTCCCGCCACACAAGCTACGCGCACACCCAGCCAGAAGAGCGGTGGAAAGAACTAGCAAAGAGGCCAAGAGAAGAAATAGCAGGGGCCACTCACTGGGTTGGGTGCAGTGGCGTTGTATGACCCCTGCCAGCTGTCGTTGCTAATCGCCTCCAGCACCATGGCCACCACGTCATCCCTGCACAGCGCGGCACAGCATGGCGACCACAGCGTGGTGGCAAGGGTGAGCACGCAGCACACCATGACACGGCACAGCGCAGCGCAGCAATGCACGGTGATCACCTGTTGTCCACACAAACCACCACAACCCTCTCTCCCTCCCCACCGATGCATCCAGCTGCACCACTGCTGGCCCCTCGCCACGCGGCCTCCGCACAAGTCGCTCACACCCCACATCACCCCACACACCCACCCAGCCCACCCAGCGCTGCTTCACCCCCAGACCCCCACCTCTCACCCAGCCCACCCAGCGCCCACCTGTGGATCCAGCTGCACCACTGCCGCCCGCTGCCCAGCGGCCCCCCAGCAAAGATGGAGAAGACGGGGATCATGCGCCCCAGGGCGCCGCCCTCCTTGGCCAGCACGATGCCGGTGCGCAGCACCACCACGCGGCACGACGCCTTGCCCGCCGCCGACTCCCACTCGCGGCACACCTCGGCCAGGTAGTCCCGCCCGGGCCCCGAGCTCTCGCTGAAGGTCTGGGACTGCAGCTGGGGGGGCGGCAGGGAGGGGGGGAGGGGGAGGGCGCAGGGCGGGTGAGCGAGATCGGGGGCGGATGTTGGGCAAGGAAGGGGAAGAGGGGGGGCTCCCAGGGGAGGAGGGTTTGGCAATGCAGCTGGGGGGCACGGGAAGAGTGAGCCGGGGGAGGCAGGGTTGGGCAGGCAATGTAAAGCGGGCTAGTAACAACATGGAGAGTTCACGTTGTGAGGTTTCCCCAACGTGGCTCAGCCACCACAATGTGCAGCAACCCACATCAACATCCACCCCCCCCTCCCCCGCCCCGCCGTCCACCCCAACCCCCCAATCAAATTGAAACAACCTGCTGTGACCTCCAGAAGAACAGAAGCAGAAGCAGGGCTCCCCACCCACCCCCTCCGCACTGACCTCGCTGTTGCCCTCGACTCCAACCCCCCAATCAAGTACTTTAAACAATCTGCTATACACTCCAAACTCTCTCCCACCCACCCCCTCCCTACTGACCTCGCTGTTGCCATAGTAGCCCACGGCGGAGGCGGAGACGAGCACCTTTGGGCGGGAGGCCTCGGGGCAGGCGTTGATTGCCTCCGCCAGCTGGCTGGTCACCGCCACACGGCTGCGCTTCACCTCTGCCTTGATCTCGGCAGTCCAACGGGTGGCAATGGGCTCGCCTGCAGCCGGGCAAAGAAGTGGCACAGAGGTTGTGAGTGTGGGAACAATATGAGCTTGAGACTGTGCTGTGGGGATCGACGTTGCAGTGAAGGCAATACTGCCGATGGGCGGGGGCTGGGTTGGTGGGGGAGCCGCTTAGGCAGGGCTTTCAGCAGCGCATGCCACTTGCCTTCAGGCTGTGGCAGCCCCTCCCATCCGCCTCCTTCGAAACAATTGCAGCACTTCTGCACCACCCACGTACCTGCCGCTGCCACCATCGCCCTGGCAGACCCCGGCGCTGATGCCACCTCCTTTAACACTGCCGCCCCACCAGGTCCACCCCTCACTGCCCAGGTGCACCCACCCTGCCAGGTTCACACTGCTTTGATGCAAACGCTGGGCAGAGCTCTCCTGTGCAGGCCCGCCCCACCAGCTGCCCTTTGCCTCATTGCTGCCCGGGGGCGCACCCACCCACCTGCCAGGTTCACCACTGCAGCGCAGCCGCACACCGCCTCGCTCCACTGCGCTGGGGCCACAAACTGGAGCCCCGGGTAGGGCAGCTTGCCACGCGCCGTCACCACGTTGCGGGTCAGCACCCGCACGGCGTAGCCAGCTGCCTGCAGCTGCTTCACCAGCTGTGAGCCCACCAGCCCGGTGGCACCAGCCACCGCCACTGTGCCGGCGCTTGCCGCAGCCGCCGCTGCCACAGTGGGGCGCGTGCTGCGTTGCCGCGCGGCCGCCGTGAGCCGGCTGCTGCGGGCGGCGGCAAAGGCGGCGGCGCTGCCGGCGGCGGCCTTGCTGCTCAGCGAGGCGCCAGTGACAGCGCCTTGTGAGGGCCGACAGGCGGCCTTGCGCGCGCACTGATGCGCAGACAGCGCCGCAGTGGGCGCCCAAGAGAGTGTTGCGGACATATTTGTTGGAGGTGCTGCTCAGGGAGGTGCTGCACCGGTGTGGGAGGCAATCGAGGCAAATATGGGGACCGCAGAGGGGATGCAGACGAGTTGATGAGGGCAATGCAGCGGGTAAGGAGGGGACCCCATCATGCTGCGGCCTCGCTGGCAGGGAAGCCGAGCATGGCAACGAGACGGCCCGCGAGTGATCTCCCCGCGCACTCACTGCTGCACCCGGCTTCTCCAGGTTTGGCGCTCACCCCACATCCCCAGCGGCATCTCCCCCAGCGGCACACCACCTGGGCGCGCGGCAGCGGCTGTGCAGTGCGCCATGAGTCTGACAGCTCAGAGCCGGCAGCTAGGCGCTGCCCTGCAGCCGCAGCGGTGAGTGCGACTGCATTCACCCCTGCTTTGGTAAGCCCCTGCTCCGCTGTTTTGCGCTCACAGCCACCGTCTCCCACCGCCCCTGCAGGTCTTCCGCGCGACTGCAGCAGCCAGCGGGTGGAGCCGCGCGGTGAGGCCCCCTGCCGCCGGCCAGAAACCCTGCCGCTGCCTGGCGGCGGCGGCAGGCGGTGGTAGCTGCCAGCACTCAGCGCTGCACGCTGCTGTCCTCTTGCTGCTGGAGCCTTGTTAGTAGGCCTCGACCATTTGTCCCTTCTCTTGTGGCACTCAGCCCGCTCTTGCCCCCCTGCTGCCCTCCCACAGGCTTGCGGCGCCTCAGCGGCAGCAGCAGCGGCGGCGGCTGGCATGCGCCGCGCAGCTGACGGCAGAGGAGCAGACTACGGCGCCCCAGATTGACTGGGACACGCTTGGCTTCGGCCTGCAGCACGTCGGCTCGGTGCGTGCAGGGGGAAGGGGGTGCCAAGCCCCCGCTGAGGGGGCTGCTTGAACAACGCGGCATGCGGGCCGCATGCATGCACAAGCACACGCACACACGATGCATGTAGGAAGGCAAGCTGCTTGTTCTCCCCGTGGCGTCCGCCCCCACCCTCACTCCCGAAATCCCTGCACGCCCTGCCTGCTCCCCTGCTGTGCTGTGCTGTGCTGTGCAGACCATGTTCATGGCCAGCTGCAGCGCGGAGGACGGCCAGTGGAGCGCTGGCGAGCTACAGCCGTACGGCCCGCTGCCCATGTTCCCCTCCGCCCAGGCGCTCAACTACGGGCAGGCCGTGTTCGAGGGGATGAAGGCGCAGCGCAGCGCCAAGGTATGGCACTGTTGCTTGGGTGCGGGTGCTGGTGTGCGGGTGTGCAGTTGTGCATTCAGATGCTTGCGGGTGCACGCCGCCCTGTGCAAAGGACGGCCAGCTGCCAGCCGTTGACGTTGCTGTGCCTGCTGTGCTATGCTGTGCAGGACCGCATCGTGCTGTTCCGCCCCGATGCCAACGCGGGGCGCATGGCTGAGGGCGCTGCCCGCCTCTCCATGGTGCCGCCCCCCAAGGAGCTCTTCCTTGAGGCCGTGAAGAAGGTGAGGAGGAGGATGTGCTTGTTGTGACAGAGCGGGTTGTTACAACAGAGGGTGGGGAGGTTGGCAGCCGCCTTTCCCAAGCGGTTCCCCCTCCCAAGCAGCTCTTCTCAGAGGCACTGCAGAGATCTGGGAGGAAGGTATGCGGCTGTGGGTGGCTGTAGCGTAATGGGCCAGGCAGATAAGGGAGAGGGGAGGAGAGGGGGTGTCTATGGGATGAACGCAGGTGGTGCCTGTGCTGCAGGGGAGATGTATGTGTAAGAGGGTAGGTGTGTGTGAGGGTAAGGAGCGGAACGTTGGAATGGAGGATGTGCCCAAGGTGAGAGTGCCTCAGAGTGGTGGCAGCAGGGTTCCAGCTGCTGTGTTTTTTGCTCACACACCTGCCCCGCTCCCCTCTCCCGCCCCCTTCCCCCCTATGTTCAGACCGTGGAGGCCAACGCCGCCTTTGTGCCACCCCAGGGCAAAGGCTCCCTCTACCTGCGCCCCCTGCTGCTGGGCTCCGGCCCCATCCTGGGCCTCGGCCCCGCCCCCTCCTACACCCTGGTCGTGTACTGCGCCTCCGTGGGGGCCTACTTCAAGGGCGGCCAGCTCACCCCCATCGACCTCATCGTGGAGACGCGCTTCCACCGCGCCGCCCCGGGCGGCATGGGCGGCACCAAGTGCGCCGGCAACTACTCCCCCGTGCTGGTCACCCAGGTGGGAAGGGGGAGGAGGGCGTGCCAGCTGGAGGGCGATTGGTGTGGTGTTGAGGGAGGGGGAAGGTGTGGCGAAGTAGTCACCCGTGCTGGTCACAGGAGGTGGTATGCACTACTCTGGGTTGAGCTGGGCAGGCTGGAGGCAGGCTGGCGGGTGTGTGGTAGTGAGAAGCGTGCCCCCTCTTCTTTGATGGCACGGCGGCCTTGCGTACATTGATTCCAACCCCGGCACCTGCCCTCACGAGTGCTCCTGGTCCCACGGCAGCTGGCTGCGATACAGCGACCATCTGTACCTGGACGCTATGCCAGACCTGCAATTATCTGTGTCTGTTCTTACATGCCCTCATTCACGTGCCCCTCTTCCTCCCGCAGCTGCCGCCGAGAAGGAGTGGTACATGGATGTAGAGCACCTGGATGCTAAGCCAGACCTGCAACTTTCTGTGTCTTCTGACATGCTGCCATTCGCATTACCTTGTTATCCGCAGCTGGCGGCCAAGAAGGAGGGGTACAGCGACGTTGTGTACCTGGATGCCAAGACGGACACGTACCTGGAGGAGGTCTCATCTTGCAACATCTTTGTGGTCAAGGGCAAGACCATCCGCACGCCGCCGCTGTCGGTGAGCCGGCAGGGCGTGCCTTTGGTCATGTGGTGCGTGCTGGACAGGGGCAAGCCCTGCAGCTCCTGCATCTCTGCAGCTCGGCAGCTGTGCAGCTGGTGCAGCTCTGCCCGCCTGCCTGCCCGCCTTTCCCCCAGACGCTCCCTGACGTCCCCTTCCCCTGTCTGCCGCGCCCCCCCTGCTATCATTCGCTTCCCACCACCGCAGGGCACCATCCTGCCGGGCGTGACTCGGCGCTCCATCATTGAGCTGGCCCGCTCCCGCGGTTACACCGTGGAGGAGGTGCCAGTCTCCGTGGACGAGGCCATGCAGGCGGACGAGGTGGGCATGGGGGGCTAGGGTTTGGGTGCATGGGACGTGGGCGCGGTGTGACTTGGGGCTAGGGTTTGGATGGCCTGGAGCTGGGGTTGCAGCAGGGGAAGGAGGTGGGCGTTGGTGTATGTGATGTTGGGGTAGGAGGATGGAGAGACAGAAGTCAACGACACCAAAAAACGGCAGTGTGTTGACGGGGGCAGTAATGCTGCCATCTCACTCACCTGCCCTTGCGCTCCACCTCACCATTTTGTGTATAACTTGGCTTTCATGCTTCACACACACAACGCACCCTCCCTCCTCCCCACCCCCTGCAGATCTTCACCACGGGCACCGCCGTGGTTGTCTCCCCCGTGGGCTCCCTCACCCACCAGGGTGAGCGCCGCCAGTTTGGCACCCCCGGCCAGCCCAGCCCCGTGGCGCTGGAGCTGTATGACCAGCTCACGGGGCTGCAGCAGGAGAAGCTGGAGGACCCCTTTGGCTGGGTCGTGCCCGTGTGCTGAGCATGCTGTGCTCCAGTGCTTGGCATGCATGCTGAGCCTGGGTGGGAGCACGAGGCGCGCGCTGGGTGGGGCGGCGACCTTCCACTGGACCCAGTGCTTTTGCACGCCTTATCACGCTGAGCCGCCTGCGGCGCCCACCCTCTGCTGAATACTTGATTCGATTTGCTGCCGCTTGTTAGAACCCAAGTGTCTCCCTTTCTCCCCTCCCTCTTGCTTTGCTTCAACGCTCCCACCCGCCTCTCCTGCTGGGCGCGTCATGCACGCGACCTCTCCCATTTTTGCACCGTGCCCCCTCTTGCCCCCAGTTGCCTTGGCTGGGTGCCTCCTTATGCCTCTCCTTCACGTCAAAGCGCACGTCCCTTGCTGTAACATATAGACACTCAGGGGCGGAACATCATTCTGCGCCTTCGTACAGGCTCCGGCTGTGCACACGGGCTGCAGCAAAGAATCAGGCAACGCAGGTATTATTAACACACAGCTTGCGGGCGCGCTGTAAACAAGGGGGCTAGCTAGCCAAGTCACGCTCTGCGCTCATGCTGCCTGCCCACGCCTCACGCCCCCATGGCGCTCTCGTCAGGCCAGTCGCTGTCCTTGCTGACGTCGGGGGGCCGGGAGGGCAGGTGGGGTTCGTTCTTAGAGCCGCCACCTGCGGAACCCTTCTCCTGCCCCTGGCTGGAGGCCTCGCTCGCCTGGCCGCTCTTGGGTGCGTCCTGTTGGGGGGCGGACGGTGCATCAGGCAGTCACCAGGTGGAACGATGTCACATTCAGGTGGGGTGAAGTGGGGTGGCAGGATGGTCTAGCGCAGGAGGTGTGGTGCAGTGCTTGGCGGGCGCCCCCATGTCACCCAAGAGTGCCCCCTCGTCTTCACCTGCGTGAGGATCTGCTGGCTGGAGGCCTCCTTCATGCCGCCAATCTCTGGATTGAATTCGGGTGCATCCTGGAAAACCAGAAGAGATGAGAGGATGAGGCAGATGTTGGTTCAAGGTATGGTGCAATGCTGAGTGTGGTGCCAGCAGGCAAGGGGGCTTGTGGGCGGCCGCGGCGAGCCAAGCGGGACTTCAAAACTGGCGGGCACCCTGAAGACAGAGCCTGAAGCAGCCTGCATGCTTCAACAGTCTCACCTTGTTGCCCTCACCGCCCTGCTCCTGGCGGAGGGCTGCCTGCAGGCAAATAAAATGTTGCAGTCGTGAGTCGAGGCCAGCCGCACAGCACCCAAACCAGGCGTACCTGCCAGCTAGCTCTGTGAATGCCGAAGGCAAGGCAGGGAGGCAGGGCGCCGTGCAGGCCTGTTATGGGGGCCAGCGGCTGGCATGCCATTGTGCGGGACAAGGCAGCTGATGCCAAATGTGGCTCTTCTCGAGCTGCCTACCCCGGCTCGGCACGCCCGGCCCCCTGAGCACCGATGAACAAAATACTCATCACTTCAGCAGCCCTTCTCACCACCCACCCACTTCTCCAGTCTTTGCCTCCAACGCATTTCAAAAACTCTGAAAGTGGTAACGGCCCCACCCGCCCACCCGTGCGTTCTCGGCCGGGGTCTTGTCAATGCTCGGCCCCCCGCTGGGGTCCTGCAACCGACAAAAGCGATGCAGGGACCAAGAGGCTCACGGGATAGACCGAGGCAGAAGTGGGGCCTTGCAGACGAGATCACTCGCATACATCAAGCTGAAATGGAGTAAGGATGCGACCCACAGAAGGTGTTGGGTGCTGGGTGTGGCCGCAGCAGCGGAAGAAGGGGAAGGAAGCAGGCTACATCAGCGGCACAACAGGCAAGGCCGCTGGTATTAGAGGCTGGTTATAGTAGGTAGTCCAAACCCTGACTTGATCCCCTAGGCGCACCTTGGGTGCCGCGCGAGGCACGATCCGAGGCCTGGCGGCTCCCCGCTGGCCTGCCCTGGACTGGCTGCATCGGCTGGCGGCGCTGGGGGCGGGCAACGTCCTGGCAGAGCACAGCATCATGGTGAGTGGTGAGGAGTACTGATGTGAGGACTCCTGACAAAGTCCAAACCTACGATTGGAAGGCTCACTGTCTTTGCTGGAGGCGCCCGGTTTTGACCTGGCACTTGCTGCATCTTTCTACGAGGTGCCCGTCGAGTGCATGCCAGATGCTGCCCCGATGCACCCCTCCTGTTGTTGTGCTCGATTCCCTGGTGTGATCCACATTTAAACCTTTTCTGGAACTGTAAGCAATAAAACAAATTGTGATTCGAGGGGCGTAGCAAAGAAACACAGCAAGCACATGAGGGAGACCAGCGGGTTCAACATCCTGCCAACCGGGCGGGCCAGCCCTCCACGGCCTCGGCCGTCCCCCCGCTATCCCTCGCTCTCCTGCCGCGCCACCGCAGGGCCCTCCGCGCTGTGCTTGAGCGCCGCTTTGACCAGGGTGGGCAGGTCTAGCCCGCTGACGCTCTGCACCATCTTGCCTTGCTTGAACAGCAGGAAGGTTGGCTCGCTGGTGGCGGCCACGCCAGCCAGCGCCTCGGCGGCGGCGCAGCGCTCCAGGCAGGCGGTGGAGAGGTCAAAGGGCAGCGGCGCACCGCCCTGCTCCAGCAGCAGCTTGCGCCAGGCCGTTTTGGTGGCCTGGGTGGGGCCCGCCCATTCGGTGAAGACCTCCAGGACTGCATGTGGGCACAGTGGGTGCATGCGGAAGGGCAGTGGTGGTTGGGTCGGGGCAGTGGGTCCGCCTCCAGCGCAAGCGATGGATGGGAGTTCAGCAAGATTGTTGGCACCCGGGCCAATACGGCCCTGCAACAGGCTGCCGCTGTTGTGCACGTGACGGAGGATGGGCGGGAGCGGCGGCAGCGGCAGCGCCTGCAATTCAGCGGCGGCCCTTGCGCACCTTGCAGCCGCTCCCGCTGCAGCGCCGCCTTCAATTCCGCAGCATCATTGAGCTGCGTGACGTTGACCTGCAGGTGTGCCGCCATCTGTTGGAATGCGGGGTCGCGGCCGCGGTTGACCGGTGCGGAATGTCCTGATTGGCTGAAATGCAGGTGTAATGACTGAACGAACCGAAAGAACGCGTAAGGGATGCCTACGCAGCCTCGGTACCAGCTGAATGGCGCCTTCATGCCACCTCGGCTGCAGTTGGGCAAGGGCTCTTTTGCTCCCTGGCAGGTTTGGTTGAGTTCCACCGTCCTCCAAAGTTGCCCGGAGCATACGCTCAATCCAGCCCGAGTGCCGCCCGAGTGTGTGGGCCTCACCCCCTCCGAGAGCACCGCGCTGCCCTTGGCCAGCGTCCTGCTGCCCCAACACCGAGTGCATCCTTTACCGAGCACAGACAAGCGCACATCGCGCCAGCCGCAAGCCCGCCTGCCCGCTGTGACACAGCGGCTGCTGCAGGGGCGGCGGTAAGCGACAGCAGCGGCCGGAGCAGTGCCGGAGCCGGAGCCGGTGACGCCAGGCAGTTGCACGCCAGCTCGCAGGGCGCAGCGTCAGCACGCCTGCCATCACTCAAAAAGGTCGCATCTCCTCCACCAAAGCTGAAGCACGCAGCCGCGTGCCGCGATGTCAGCCCACCACCGCCCCAAGACGCGGCTGCAGACGGCGCACGAGACGCTGCGGCTGTTGCATCTGCCCGAAAACTGCCTCTCGCTCATCGTGCAGCATGCCGCCCAGGGCGCCCCCTGGAAGGAGCGGTGAGCTATTGCAGCGCGCGGGCATGCCTTTGGGATTGAGCAGTGCGCTGCCGCACATGCACTCCACTGCTCTGCCGCCCCGGCAGTCGCTGCTTCAATGCTGCCCCTGCTGCAGAGCCTTGCCGGCGAATTGGATGCCCACGCCGCGCCATACACCACCTGCCCCCCACCTACCGCATCGCATCTGCCCCCTGCCTCCTCCCTGCCTCGCTCCCCGCTTGCAGCTGCCAGCTGGCGGAGGTGTGCCGCGCCTTCCGCCAGCTCTTTGCGGCCCAGGCCTTCACAGGGCGGGCCATGAAGCTGGACCTCAACACCCTGAGCTACCGCCTTTTGGAGCGCAAGCGCAAGGCCGCTGCGCGCGCTGAGCTGGTGGCCGCTGTGTCCCGCTATGCCCCCTCCATCACCCAGCTCAGCTTAAAGTATCAGCTGGACCGCACGACGGGGCTGAGCTTGGGCGCGCTGCTGGCACCGCTGGCGCCACGCGTGCGTCAGCTGGACGTCGAGGACGGGCTGTGCCCCGCCCTGCTGGCGTGCCTGGGCAGCGGGGGCTGGCAGGCGCTGGAGGAGGTGTCGCTGGTGGGGTGAGTGGGGGTGGGCACCTCCCTCTTCTTGCTGGGGGGTTTCTTGCTGGGCAGTTGGCGGAGGTGGTGGTGGTGGTGGGTGGGTGGGTGGGTGGGTGAACGGGGAGGTCAGATGCCACCAACAGCCCAATACGCCCCCTGCGATGCTTGTCCCACTGTGTGTTGCGCTCCACAGTGCCCCTGCCTGCCTGCCTCCCACTCCCCTGTTCCTCCCCTCTCCCCCCATGCTGCTGTCACTCGCCTTCACCTTGCCCGCCGCTCCCCTTCCACCCTGCCCCTTGGCAGGTGCCAGCCGTGGATCGACCTGGAGCCTCATGAGCTGACGGCGCTGGAGCGCCAGCTGGCGGAGCTGCCCCACATCATCTCCAAAATCGTCAAGTTTGAGTGCTGTGAGCGGGGTCTGTGAGACGGGAGGGCAGGGGAGGGGCGGTGGCCGCAGGAGGGGGCACTGGAAGAGAGGGGGTGCCGCCTGTGCCGAACCACCTGAAAGTGAGTGCAGCCTGGGGGCATGACATGACTTGCGGTGGTTGGTGGCAGCGGCGCACACGTGTGCTGGATGCTGTTGATAACTTGTGCAGCGGGTTTGCCTTGACGACCAAGAAATGGGGGCTGCTGCTTCAAAAGGCGGGTGCCTGGGGCGCCGCCAGCGCTGACCCCCCGTTGCGCCTCGTGCCCTTTGCCTGCGCTGCGCGTGCAGCCTGCCAGGGCATGCAGGACGGCGGCGAGTCCATCTTCAGCCACCTCACCGCACTGCGCTCCCTTGAGCTGGGTGGGTGGGTGGTGGAGGCGGTGTGGTGGGACGTGCACAGGGCTGGCTGGGGGCTGCCCTGTGGCCCGATTGCAGCCCTGCCTGCTGCAGACGCACACACCCCAGCCTACTATAACTGACTGGCGCACAAAACTCGCGGCACGCACCGCACTGCAAGCGGGTCACTGCTCTGCATCCTGCCACGCCGCACGCGTGTGTCTGCCATACCACGGCCAGTGCCTGTCAGCACTCGCCCTTTCCATTCTGCTGCCCTTCCCTCTCATCACCTGCTGCAGAGGACTGGGTGAGCTGGGACGCGCCGCGCGACTACCTGCCGCTGCGCGCGATGCGCCACCTCACCCGCCTCACGCTCAACATTGTGGACGATCTGGGTGCCAATCTGGAGAGCCTGCTGGCCCTGACGCAGGCAAGGGGTTTGGGGCGGGTGGGGCAAGGGTTGCCTGTGTGACTTGGCCGCTTGCTGGCCCCGACGCAAGCAGGGGGTTTGGGGCAGATGCGGCAAGGGTTGCCTGTGTGCTATGGCCGCCTGCTGGCCCTTCCTTCAAGGGTGGGCGGGTGGGGCAAGGGATAGTTTGTGTGCTACGACCGCCCCTGGGTTGGCAGCCGCTGCCGCTGCCGCTGCCCCTGCCCAGGGAGGCAGGCTGCACGCCCA
This sequence comes from Micractinium sp. NFX-FRZ, assembly GCA_029339195.1. Classification (NCBI taxonomy): domain Eukaryota; kingdom Viridiplantae; phylum Chlorophyta; class Trebouxiophyceae; order Chlorellales; family Chlorellaceae; genus Micractinium; species Micractinium sp. NFX-FRZ. The sequence continues at coordinate 163,889 of JAPTJF010000021.1, forward strand.
AACGCTGCCTGCCCTGTCGCTGTGCTGGTGCCCCCGCGTGCACGCCCCACCCCTTCCTTCTGACACTTTCTTGTACCCTCTTCCCCCCCCCGTCCAATGGCTGCAGGTGCGCGAGCTGTCGCTGCTGGGGTGCTACCACGCCTGCCGCGGTCTGCCCCAGCTGACCAACCTGGTCATGCTAGACCTTCAAGAGCTGGGGTTTGATGGGCTGCCAGAGGGAGACGCAGGTGAGCACAGCATGCATGGCGTGGGCCGACCGCGGTACGTGCAAGAGGTGGGCCTTGAGAGGCCTCCTGAAAGGGGCAGCAGTGAGCACGGCACGCTTGCCAGGATGCACAGCATGCACACCGCACGGAGCGTGCGCCTCTCTTGCCCTGCAAAGGGGCACACTCCAGGCGCGCATGGAGAACTGGTGTGGATCGCTGGTGCGCCGCCCACGTGTCAGCTGGCGGGGTATGCTGCTTCAACCTGCCAGCACGGTGGGGCACACCCCGCTTAAGCTCCATCCTGCCCGCCTGCTCAACCTTCCTGCTTGCCCGGCCACGTCCTTGCCCCGCCACCTCCCCACCCGACACGCAGTGCGTGAGTCGGCAGCTGCCTGGAAGGTGGGCAGCCTCACGGAGCTGCGCTGGTGCGGTGACCTGGCGTTTGACGAGGGCGAGGAGCCTGTCCAACTTCCGCGCTTGGTGGCGCTGGAGATTGAGTGAGTGCTGAGTGGTGGGTATAGTGGGTCAAAGATGAGGGGGTGGGACTCCATGCTGCTTTGCTTGCTGTGATTGCCCACCTGCTATGTTCACTCATGCATGGGCTGCTCCACAGCGCAGCTGCCTTTCGGGGCCGTGCACACCGCCGCCGCGCCACTCACCACCCTGCCTCCGTGCCCCCCCCCCCCCGCCTTCCCCACCTTCCCCACCTCTTCCCCGCTCCCGCAGCGAGGCCTGCTTCCCCCCCTCTGGCTTCCACCGCCACCTGTGCACCTCCCTCACCTCACTCACCTCGCTGCGCCTGGTGGGCGGGCGCTGCCCCAGGCTGCCGCCCGAGATCAGCCACCTGGCGCAGCTGCAGGTGGGTGTGGGGAGGGCTTGGCGGCTGGAGCGAGGAATCCGGGGGATGTGGGGAGCCGTGCACCAGCATCCGCGATCTTGAGAAGGCGTGCACAAGTCTATGTAGCTAGGTGTGCTGCCCACCTCCCTCACTGGTGACCCGCCCCATTCCACACCCCACCCCGCCCCACCCCACGCTCCCACTTGAGCCCAGGTGCTGGCCATCGACTCCTGCCTGCTCCCCGCCATACCTCCCTCCATCAGTGCCCTCACTGCCGTCACCAACCTCATGCTTTCGGTGAGCGGGGGCGGGGGCGGGGGGTGCACCCATGCTGCAGCGCCGTGGGGCCATGTGGCGGGGGCTGAGCACCGTGTGTGTGGAGCAGGGGGTGGGCGGGCCTCAGTCCATGGAGCAGCGGTGGGCAAAGCAGGCGGCAGCCACAATGTGAGAGCCTCATGTGCGCGCCGGCACCCTCCCTCCCTTTGCGGCTCGTGCTGCTTGCGGGCCTGGGGGGACCCCTGCTCCCTACTCTCCGCTCACCCTGCCCACTGCTCACCGCTATCCACGGAGCACTGCTTTACCGACCCTTGTGTGCCCACCCTCCTGTCCATTGCATTCCCCTTAGGCATGCCCCCACCACCAACCTCACCCCGCCCATCCCAGCCTGGGCGCTCCAGTCGTCGGGCTTCAACGCGTTTGCGGGAGCATGCTGTCACTGACCCTTTCCTCCCCCCTTGCGCCCCGCCCCTGCCGCCCGCCTGCAGAACACGGTCCTCACCCCCCACATCCCAGCCTGGGTGCTCCAGCTGCCCGTCCGGAAGCTGTGGCTGGCCAACAACCAGATCTCCACGCTGCTGCCCCCCAGGAGCGGCAGGGTGAGCCATGCCGGGGGGGCGAACAGCGCCCGCCTACCTGCCGCCTGCCTGCCAGCCCGCTTGCTTCCCGGTTATGCACCAACCTGGGCAGTGTTGCCTGGGCGGCGCTCGACTCAGTGCGCACACCGGGGTTGCATGCCTTTGCCGAGCCGAGCACCCCTTCCTGCCCCCTCCTTCCCCCTCCAGATGGGCGCGGCGGCGTTCACCGCGCTCAAGGCCGCCTGGCTGTCGCGCCTCACCCACGTCTGCCTGTCTTCCAACAGCCTGCGGGAGGTGCCTGCCCCACTCCTGGAGCATGCCACGTCACTGGTGGAGCTGGACCTGTCGTACAACACGCCCCTGCAGGCGAGGCAGTGGCGTATGGATCCATTGGGTTTGACTTCATTGCCTGCCTGCCTGTCTGCCAAGCCCAGCTGCTGCCGGCACGAATGCCCCCCACATCAAGCAGCGAAGAGCTCAACAGGAGCACAGTGGCCCTGCCTTTCCTCCAAACCCAGTGTCAACCTGCCCCCCGTGTCCCTTGCTCCCGTGCAGATCAGCACCGAGACAGTTGAGCTGCTGGGACAGCTGGCATGGTGAGGGGGCAGGGCAGGGCAGGGCAGGGCAGCCATTGGAGCCAGCAGCATGATAGGGCACCCACCTTGTCGCCCAGTGCCCAGTGCCACATGCCATGCCATGCCTACTGAGCTGCAGCACCCTCAGCAAGGGGGCACTGGGCAATGAGGCCCTGACTCTGGCAGAGTCAGGGCCTCATTGCCCAGTGCGCTCTGCCATGCATGCGACCAGGTCCTGACGCTGCTACACCGCACTTGTGATCCAGTGGAGCTCAGGGCACAGCACAAAGGGCCCTGACTCTCCCACAAGCACCCCGTGTGTTTTGCCATGCAGCCTGCGCCTGCTGCGCCTGGAGAAGAGCTACTGGCTGCGACTGGAGGACCGCTGGACACGCGCCTCGCTGAGGGCCATCGCCAAGCTGCAGCGGGAGCGGCCTGACCTGCAGGTGAAGGGAGAAGGCAGCAGGGAGTGGATGGGCTGCAGCGCTGCAACTGAAATGATGTGGGTGCATGCCTGCCGGGTCGGTTGATTAGATCTGCGAGGAGAGCGCGGTGGTCTCACCGCCCCTGCCCCCGCCGCGTAGCGGCAACTGTCGCGCGCTGCGGCGACCTGCTGTGACACGCTGTGGTTTGCTCTGACACCTTTCTTCCCCTCCCTGCTGTGCCTGCCCCTGCCCCCAGGTGGACCACCAGAATCATCCCATCGGCCGCATGTCCCTGGCCTGGTGAAGGCCGCGGCATGCGCGCGCTACCGGCTGCCGCTGCTTGCCTCGACTCCTCCACCAGCCGGAACTTACTGTGCCTCGCTTCCGCCCGTCTGCTGTGGGGCGTGGCTGCACGTCTGGCCGGCTGGCGCAGGCGTGGTGAACACCACCAGTTGCGCAGGCAGCGGGTGGAATAAATACAATACTTGCTTGCATATTGCAATGTACAGCTGCACGTACGCTCAAACGGTAGGACATGTTTGTGACGGGACCGCGTAGCCGACACAAGACCTAAGCGGGAAGATTTTACTCAGGGCAAATCTGCGAGAGGCATTACCATCCAGATCGCACAACTTTCAGTCCTGGTAGGGGACATTACCGGGACCCAAGGGCAGCTACCATTTTGGGGGGCAGCAGCAGCGCCGCTGGCGCGCCGCTGACGTGGCGCTAAGATCCAGTTTCCGCCTGCTTCCCTTCGATTGAACGGCGATCCCTCCGGCTGCGGGTCTCCTGGTACCTTGCAGTTATCCCCTGCCTACAAACAGCCAACAATGGCGAAACGCGCGCTTCTCGTCGGTTGCAACTACCCCGGCACAAAGTCAAGCCTTCGGGGTTGCGTCAATGACTGCCTCACAATGCAGGCGCTGCTCACGGAGCACTTCGGCTTTCACGAGGGGGACATCACTCTGATGTTGGACACCGACTCCTCCACCCAGCAGCCCACAGGCGCAAACATCAAGGTGATTTGTTGTCTCGACGATGTTCAAGCGCCGCGGGGGGTCTCCCGGAATGCGGGAGGGTCGGCGCTGTACTGCACTGAACCCGCCACCGCCAGTCCCGTCCCTGCTGCCGCGAAGCTGCGTGCGCCAGCCCATTCTCATGTCACTTCAGTAATCTCAAAGCTGCAAGTAGAGGGGCGTGTCAGCAGTACGAAGGGTGTTAACGCATATGTGCTGCGCAGGCGCTGCATACGGGGAATATTGTGCGCCACCTCTGTTGCTGCACCAATGCCTGCAGGCGAAGCTGGCACAGATTGTGGCTGCCAGCCGCCCAGGGGACGCGCTGTTCTTCCACTTCTCAGGTAGGACTGGTTCCTTCAAAACCCTCCGGTCTAAGGTTGAAACTGCTTGCACGCAAACTAGTGGCTTGATGGGGCGTCCCCTCATCCCTGCGCTGCTGCTGTCACCACGGCGTTGGGTGAACGGCACTAGGCCACAGTGTAGTGCCCTGCGCATGCCGCGGTGCATCGCCAGCTGAGCTTGTAATTCTTATCGTTACACCCCGTCTCCGTTTGCAGGGCACGGCACCCAGGTGCCTGACGACGAGGAGGCAGATGGCAAGGACGAGTGCATCTGCCCTACAGACATGTGCGCCCAGGCTGCTGCAGTGCCCCGCTTCATCTGCCGCTGCACTGCTGCGCGTGCTGCTGCCCTTCCCGGCCATGTCGCTGCGCTTTCCTCTTGTGGCCCCTGCCTGCACTGCTGCTTCCGGTGGTCCGCAGCCAGCCTGCCCCAGCTGCTGCTGGCCCACCTGCTCTGCTGTGAGGTGCTCCGTTGCTTCTCTGCTCTGCTCAACAAGGCCCGGGCCCCGGGGCAGTACTCAGCAGGTCAGGCGCAGCGGTGTGCTGGGTGAGGTAGAGCGTGTGCCGTGGCCCTCTCACCGCAGGAACATCATTTGGAGGGGTTTACCCTGGACCCTAAACTCCACAACCTAAACCATGGAGCTAGAGCGTGTGCCGTGGCCCCCGCCCCACAGGAACATCATTTGTGACGACGACCTGCGGGCCATCTTCAGCCCGCTGGACCCCGGCGTGAAGCTGACCGTGGTGTGCGACTGCTGCCACAGCGGCACCCTGCTGGACCACGAGGTGAGCCGGGCAGGGCAGGGCATGGCGTGGCATGGCATGGCGGGGATGTTAAACAGGGTCCCAAGCATGCAGCGGGGTGTGGGGTGCTGCTCCCGGGGCAGCGGCGGGCGGCCAGGGGCGCGACACTCTGGTAGCCGATTTGTAGAGGTGGGCATGGCGTGGCGTGCCTGCTAGCCAACCTATGATGATGATGATACTAGGAAGGAGGGGGCGCGCACGGCAGCAGGAGCCTGGGATGGCACCGCACAGCTGCGTCGGCGTTGTAGCAGCCTGCCAGTGCAGCCGGCAGCGCCCCGCAGCCTTCGGCGCGCAACCAGGCAGAATCAGGCAGCCTGGCGCTGATTATGAGCAGGCACCCAGCCAACCCCTGTGCGTGACAACATACCCTCCACTTGCCGCTTCCCTTCCCACCATCCCCTCCTGCCATGCTTGGCAGGCCGTGGTGATCAGTGGGCCCAAGGCGGGGGAGTCGGTGCCCAACGTGACCAGCCTGCTGGGCTCCCTGCTGCTGGGCGGCCGCGACCTCGACAGCGGCGCCGACGTGAAGAACAGGTGGGCGGGTGGGACGGGGGGTGGGTGGGTGGGTGGGCAGGCATGGGACGCGGCTCGCTGGCCTGCTGAATGTGCCATTTCCCTGTGGCCGGGCCAGGCCTGCAGCGCGCTGCCCGCCAGCGACCTGCTCCTCCTGACCGCACCCGCTTGCCCCCGTATTCTTGATGCGGCAACAATCAACTGCGCTGCGGATCCCTCCTTCCCCTGAGGCGCAGGTTGCTGCCCACCCATGCGTTCCATTGTTTGTGTTGGTCCGCTTTCCAGCACCAACACCTTCCACGCACTAGCACCGAGTGATTACAAGCACCACCGCTGGTTGCCCCCGCTCCCCCTTGTGTGTGCGCAGGTCGCTGCCCACCAACGACTTTCTGGACCTGCTCTCCAGCAAGCTGGGCAGCAACGTGATGAAGGGCAACATCCGCAAGTGAGTGGGGCCAACGAGGCAAGCATGTGCAAAGTGGTCAGCTGTGCTCAGCCCCAGCAGGGCTGACGATGCTGGCACGTTGTCGAGGGAGGGGGGCATCTGCAGTGGGGGCGTGCGCGCTGGGCAGGAGGCAGCGTGCTGCGCTCTGCCCAGCACGCAGCCGGCCCTGTGCTGCGCTCTGCCCAGCACGCAGCCGGCCCTGTGCTGGAGCGCAGCCTGCCGGCCCTGCCACTGCCGCCGCTTGCCTGCCCGCCAGCCTGCCTGCCTGATTCATACCATTCATTTCCCACGGGCCTCCACACTTCCCTCCTGCCACCCTGCCCCTTCCCTCTCCCCTCAGCTCCCTGGTCTCCCTGTTTGGCAACCAGAGCAGCAACAAGGCAATCAACTACAGCCAGCTGGCAGGGCAGGCGCAGCAGGTAGGCCCTGAAGGCATGCCCCCGGTTGCCTCGGTTTCTGGCAGTTCATGAAGCTTGTTTCAGGACATTTAGGACACAATAAGCTGTCGGCTTGGCGGATCTGCCGGCTGGGGTGGGCAGGCTTGCCAAAGCTCCACAGGTTGTGTTTGTGCTGGTCCCCCATGACACAAAACTTCTTGCCACCCGCTCCCTGGCCCGCCGCCCCCCAGGCCATGGCTTCCATCAAGAAGGGCGACATCAAGGGCGCCCTGCCCTTTGCAAAGGTGGGTGGGTGGAAGCATGCCGTGGGTGCGGTGAGGGTGGGCAGGTTGGCGAGAGCGCCAGAGTGCCAATGTCGGTGGGTGGGTGGGTGGGTGGGTGGGTGCTGTGAGTGCCCCCGGGGCACTGCCCGGCCCTGCAGGTGCGGGCAGTGTGCTCCGCCCTCTCCGGCCTGCTGCCACTGCCGACCCCCGCACACCCTGTCCCACACCGTGCGATGCACACAGAAACAAACAAACAAACAAACAAACAAAGAAACAAACAAACAAACAAACAAACAAACAAACAAACAAACAAACAAACAAACAAACAAACAAACAAACAAACAAACAAACA
>JAPTJF010000021.1:170972-282987 GCA_029339195.1 Micractinium sp. NFX-FRZ
AAACAAACAAACAAACAAACAAACAAACAAACAAACAAACAAACAAACAAGGTACGCCCTGCCCGTGCAGTCCCTGTACAGTGCTTTCAAGGGCAAAAGCAGCAGCAGCAGCGGCGGCGGCAGCGGCAGCGTGGCGCATGCCGCGTCAGGCGAGCCAACCCTCAATGTAACCCACACCCCTGCCAGCGGCGGCGGCGAGCGCTTGGGCGCTGACGTGGGCATCCTAATCACAGGTGACAACAGATGTAGGCAGCGGCAAGAGTCTTGCCTGGGTGGATGCAGCTGGGTGCCTCAAGAGGCTTCCTAGAGGCACCCTCCACACTCTGCGGCCCGCGTAACGTCAGCATCTTCTCATCAGGCAGCTGTTTTGGGGCCCCTTGGGTGCAGGCTGCCAGTCACATGAGACCAGCGCCGATGCCTGCCCCAGCGGAGACCCAAACAAGGCGTAAGCACTGAGTGTGTGTGTCTGCTGCCCTGCATGCAGCGCCCGCGCCTGCCCCCTCAGCCGCGCTGTGCATGCTTTGTGCCGGCGGCGCATGGCGCAGGTGTCCCTCCCTGTGTCGACCCCCCGGCCGTGCCCTGCGTGTTGCAGGTTTGGCGCCCTGAGCAATTCGATCCAGAGCGTGCTCACTGCACACTTCAAGCAGAACCCGGGGGCCCCCATCTCTTACAGGTGGGCTGGGGTGGTAGAGCGGGTGAGGTGGCAGGCAGTGCAGCAAGAGGTGCAGCAGGAGGGATCCAGAAAGGGGTCGAGGGAGGTCCAGCAGAGAGGGTGGGTGCAAGGGAAGGCAGCGAACGAAAGATGTGCCCCAACGTGGGGTTGCGCCCCCTGGGCAGGCAGGCAAACGCACGCACGCACGTGCCTCCATGTTTGGCCAACCCGGCATGAAGCGCCCCCCACCCTTTCGACTACGCCTGTGCCTCCTGCCCTCTCGGGGGTATGGCTGCGGGGCACTGGCGGCCGGGGCGCGCGCGGGGCGCTGGCCAAGCCTGAGTTCCCCGCAATAATCAGCAGGCTGGCTAACCGTGAATGCCCTGCTGTGCCAACTGCCTGGCTGCAGGACGCTGGTGACGGGGGTGCGGGAGACGCTGGCCAAATCCGGCTTCTCCCAGAACCCGTGCCTGGAGTGCAGCCACACCAACGCCGACACCAACTTCATCCTGCCCTGAGGCCCCGGCTGGCGCCGTCTGCTGCGACACCAATAGGCAGCTCGGCTAATTAAGATATTGCCAGCGCTGCCCGCCTGAGGCCCCGTTCGGCTGGCACCCTGGGGCCGGCTGCAGTTGGGGTCAACGTCCCTTGTGCCATGATGAGTCTGACCAGTGGTGGACAGGTGGCGCTACAGTGATGCAAAAATGTCCGGCGTGCTTGGAGCGCAGGCGCGGCTTGCTGTTTATTTTCCAATAAACTGTTGGGTTGGAGAGGAAGGATGTACCATGGAAGCATGATGTAAGCATGTGATTGTGAAGGCGGAAGGCTGGTGAAAGCAATTGAGCAAGAAGATAAGGGAAAAGGGGAGCTCGAGGTAGGAATTGATCAGGGGATCAGGGTTCAGTGACTTACTGAAGCGGGTCGCGCAAAACAGGGAAAGGATCGGTCAGTTCAGTGATAGCGGGGGCGTGTTCACAAATAGGAACACACCGCCCACTCTTCTTTCGGAGCTCTTTCCAGTCAAATCGTTTGGAGAGGGGGGATACGCCGCCTGCTAGGCCGTCCCACCGCCGCCGCTGCTTGAAAGATCGCGCAGGCCGCGCCGCGCGCGCTGTGCCACAAAAAGATCACCCGGCACCAGCTGGCGTGCCGCGCCGCTCTGCTCCACGGTCCATCGGGACCAGCTGCAGGCCCCGGGCTGTGCTGCCTCAGCAAAGCGGCCCGCCCAGTTGATATAGGGGCCAAAGGAGCAGGGCGGGAGCGGGAAGGGCTGGGCCGTGGGGCTGGATGCATAGATGCCCCAGAAGGTGGTGTTGGCGGCTGCAGGGGGCAGGTGTCGGGCGATGGTGGCATGGGTTGGGTGTCCGGCAGGCTAAGGATGCGTGGGAGGGCTGGCCAGCCAACCCTCCCTGGGTGCCTCTGTCGTTCAGGAAGCACACTGCCCACACTGACAGCATGCGCCCACACATGCCTCTTGCGCCCCGACCCTGCGAGCCAAGCAAGCTCAGGAAGCGACTTGCCCCAGAATACAAACACCCTGCAGGCATATGATGGTATGCTTCTGCCCCAAGACACAAACACACGCGCCGAGCGAGCTGCCGCCAGGTGCACTCACCGCTGTGCGCGCCGCGGCTGGCGTCGCCGCCCGACTGCCAGGGGCGCAGCCCCCGCCCCATGTCCAGATTGGTAAACAGGTTGTTGTGGGTGGCTGCAGGGAAGTGGAGGCAAATCGGGTTGCGAAAGCACATTCAGCTCTTGAGCTCTTGAGTGACGGCAGCACCAATGCATGTGGGCGCCCTGCTGTGTATACCTCCAGCCATGTGCTGCCAGCTGGGCCCACCTGCGATTTGCCCAACCCGACACATCCGCCAAGCTTCCCCATCCCTATAGCACCTACCCACCCTGCTCACCCGCTCTGTGGCAGTCCAGGTTCATGTCGAGCGCCGCCCCGTTGCGCACCACCGACAGGTGCAGCAGTGAGTCGACGCTGACATCATGAAAGTAGCGGGACTGGGGCAGGCGGAAGTCGGTCAGCAGGTTGTCTGCAGGCGGCAGGGGTGGTAGGCAGGGCAGTCTGGGGGTGGGCTGGCATGGTGCAGGGGGGACGGGGGCATGCTGGAGCGCACGCAGCATGCAGGCAGGTGGGAGACAGGGAGGCAAGCAGGGAGGCAGCGCAAAACGTCAAGCGTGCTGGCGCCAGCTGCGGCCGCTCACATGCGCCGTGCGACATCATGAGCGGGTGGTGGCCGTCCACACCGCGGGTCGCCATGCTGCCAGTGCCCCTGCACAGGTGATCAGCACAGGCATGCGACGAAGGTATGCACTTGAGCACGCTGCTAAGGTTGAAAGCACAACGTGGAGGCACCCCCACAACTGCGCTGTCCTTTGCTGCAGTCCATCAGCTGCCGTGCCGGCACACGCACGCCTCGTGACTGGGTACCCTAATGAGAGTGCCTCTCCATCTCCCCGGGCACTTGGCGCCCCCCAGGGCGCCTCCTCCCCCAACCCACGTCACCCACCTGGGCCGTGTGACGTGGAAGCTGATGTTCTGCACCGTCACAAACTCGGTGCCCCCGGTGAACACGCCCGACGTGCAGTCAATGATGTGGATCTGCAGCAGGGATGAGGGAGGGCGCACAGCAGTGTGAGGGGTGCGGCAGTGGCGCTGCGAGTGCTGGGCATGCGGTGCTTCCCTAACCTCTTTAGCCCCACCCACAGCCAGTGCGTGCATGCGGCGGCGAGCCTGCCAGGGCTTTCTTAAAATGTATAAGGCACTTCTCCATGGAACGTTGGCAGCACCTCCCAGCACAGCAGCGCTCACGTTTCTGACCCAGGTGTTGGCGGTGTCGTAGACGGCAATGGCATTGTGCCCCTTGGCGTCCAGGTGGTCCGGGTAGGTGTCTGCCAGGGGTGGGAGGGAGGCGAGCGGGCACGCAGCTTTGAAGGTGCAGCAGGGTGAGCAAGCCTCTGCTTTCAATTCACGGCTGCTATGCTATGGTTTTCAAAAGATTCCAGAGCATGGGGCGCCCTGCTGGCCAGCGCAGCCTGGGACAAATGAGCAGCGCTGCACTGGAGCAGCACTCACCCCATTTGAACTGGAATGTGAAGTCCTCGATGCCGCTGTGCTGCACGGTGGGGGCGTAGGCGTACAGGGCGGGCTCCCAGCGCAGGCGCAGGTCGATGGGCAGGGGGCGGTCAATGTCGATCCAGCCGTCGCCCACGGCAGTCACCCTGCGGCCCCGGAGTGGGGTGCGGCAAAAGGGGCGGCTGTAGGCAAGGGTGTTCCACGACCGTGCCAGCAAGGCTTGTTGAGAGCAGCACGCAGCCCCCAGCAGCACCCCTTTGCTGGCATGGGCCCGCTCAGGCACTGCCGCAAACCGTTGAAGGGGGACTCACTTGAAGGGGAAGCGCAGGCGGTCGTTGCGTGGGAACATCATGGAAGGGGTGCCCGAGTCCACAAGATTGTCGCCGTCTGCAGGGAAAGGAGATAGGAGCAGAAGGACTATCTGCTACGGCAGGAGGGCGGGGGCCAGTGGAAGCTAGCAGTTGATGAAGAAGCATGCTACGTCGGTCAGCAATTATCTGGATGCCGTGCATGCAAGCAAGGCAGACAAGGCGGGGGGGACGGCAACGCTTGGCACGCGAGCAGGGCAGCATCCCAATCCCAGTCCAGACTTCTTGCTTCCCAGCCCGGCAGCCCTCTGCCGACGGCTGGAGACACATTTCTGACACAGGGGTAGGCATGCACATTGTAACGGCCTGCCATGGCCACTGCCCACCCAGCTGCCTCACCCCGCAAACTGTAGCAACACACCGAGTCATCAACTCAAGTCACGGATGCGACATGCAAGGTGCTGGCCGTCAGCCATTGCCACTCCCACAGGCCAATGCACAGGCGCCTCTGCACAAAACAACACAACCGCAGCCAGATGCACATGAGTAGCAGCACCACTCACAGAGGTATGCGTCAAGGGTGTAGTCATCGGCTGTGGCCAGGCTCGCAGGCCCGCTGCCGCCGTCCCCCTCATCCTCGCCATCCACAACCGCAGCAGCCGTGCCGGTCACGCCACCCACAGCTGCCACACTGGCTGTGCCTGCCGCGCCGGCCACTCCTGCCGCTGCGGTTGTGGAGGCGCCAGAGGCCACAGTCGTGGACCCCTGCTCCTCCCGCTCCTCCACCCAGTGTGAGTAGGCCCCAGCCACAGCATACTTGGCGGCTGCCAGCAGCAGCGGGTTGAGCGGCTCCTTGTTGGAGCCCGTTGTGGCAGCGGCGGCCACCGTGGGCAGGCTGCCCTGCGGCAGCAGGCCCCACTCGTTGAGGGCTGCTGCGTTGGCGGCTGCCTGCAGGGCGGGGTTGCTCCCAAACAGGCCCCCCAGCTGGGTTGCAAGCGTGCCTGCCTGCACCGGCGCCAGCAGCCGTCGGCGGGCAGGCTGCTGATCAGGTGGCGGGGCTGGAGGCGGGGGAGGAGGCCTGAGAGGTGGTGGGGCAGGCGAGGGCGGCGGGGAGGGCGGCGAGGGCGGCGGCAGCGGAGGCTGTGGCGAGGGCGGCGGGGGGCGGGGAGGGCGCGGGGAGGGTGGGGGTGGAGGCGGCGGCATCGTCTGCCGCAGGGCCAGCTTATACCACTGGCCAGCCTGGAAGGGGGACGTGCTGCTGACGGCCAGGCGGGTGCCGCCGCGCTGAGCTGGCGCAGTCACACGGGCGAGAGGTGTCATGGAGCGACTCGCCGGGTTCCTCCCCGCGATGCTGCAACGGGAGCAAGGCAAGAAGGGGCTTCTGCTGGTGAGGCATCCGCACGGCGTTCAATGATAACAAAGATCTGGACGCTGAGAGGAAGGGGCCTGCAGACTAGCAGGCCTGCCACACGGCAAGCGCGCAGGCAGGCAGCATGGAAGGCACTGAGCGGCGCACATGACAGCCCATTGCTGGGCAGGCACACATGGCCAGCCAGCCCTGCCGCAGCGCTGCTGGGCCCCGCACCCACCCACACGCACCCGACAAAGCCACCGCCGAATGCCCAGCCGGTGGCATCACCATACAGCGCTTGCAGGCCGAGAGGCATGTACAGCGTCGTCCTGCCAACCTGCACGGCAGCGTGGCGGCAGCCAAAATTCAGTCAGCATTGCACGCACCCCACAGCCTGGTTTCCGCTGCCGCTGCAGCTATCTGGTGCCCCATCATGCGATGCAAGCACCTGCCCGCAGCTTGCATTCATGGCAGCCTACTGCTTGCAGCATGCGGGCGAATGCAGGCAACACGGGGTGCTGCTCACCCCTGCGCCTCGTAGCACCACATAGCTGCTGCTGATTGAGACAGAGGACAGCAGGGTGAAGTTGCCCTCGGGCACCCACACAGCCTGCCCGTTGCCGGGGCGCGCAACCGCGGCGGCGGCGGCAATGGCGCGCTGGAACGCCGGGCCGTCGTCTGCAGCGTGGGAGGTTGATAAGGAGGGAGGAGCGAAGCATCAGAAGCACAGTGCCACCAGCAGCTGCAGCAGATGCAGCAGCGCGCATGAGCGAGCATTGCACTGGTGCCCACCCATACGCACCAGCCCACCCACCTGCCCCGTTGCCCTGCGCTCCAAAGTCCCGAACATTAAAGGTGGCCGGGTAATCAGGGATGTCTGCTGTGCCGCCCCCATACCCCGCATGGCTCCAGTCAGTCAGCCGGCCGGCAGGGTCCCACGCCTCGCCCGCCCGCCCCCAGTGGGCAGAGTAGAAGGGGTTTGCTGGCGGGGGCGGGCGTGGCGGGCGCGGCCGCGGCGGTGGGGGAGGTGAGGGGCGGGGAGGTGGCGGCGGGGGTGGCGACGGGCGTGGCGGGGGTGGTGAAGGTGGGCTGGGTGGACGGGGTGGGGGTGAGGTTGGTGGGGGCGGCGACGGGCGGGGCGGGGGTGGTGAAGGTGGGCTGGGTGGACGGGGTGGGGGTGAGGTTGGTGGGGGCGGTGATGGGCGCGGCAATGGAGGGGAGGGCCTAGGTGGGGCAGGTGCCGGAGGGGGAGGGCGCGGAGGTAAGGGACTGGGCGGGCGAGGCGGCGGGGGAGAGGGCGGGGGCGGGGCAGGGCTTGGCGGAGAGGGCGAGGGAGATGGGTTGGGAGGAGGCGGGAGGGGCGGGCGAGGGCGCGGCGGGGGGGATGGCGTAGGTGGTGGGGGTGAGGGCGGGGGTGAGGGCGGGGGTGAGGGCGGGGGCGTGGGAGGCCGGGGTGAGGGCGGATGCGGCCGGGGCGGCGGTGGGGGAGGAGGGGAGGGGCGGGGTGGAGGCCGCGGGCGGGGCGGCGGGCGAGGAGGCCGTGGGCGGGGCGGTGGGCGTGGAGGGCGCGGTGAGGGCGGGGGGCGAGGGGAGGGAGGAGGCGGTGGGGCAGGGGGCGGTGGAGGGGGAGACGACAGTGCCTTCACCTGACCTGGCTGGCGAGGGGCGGGTGAAGGCGGCGGCCGTCGAGGGGGAGGAAGCTGCTGAGCTCGTGGCTGCGGGGTGCTCCGCCGCATGAGCGGTTTGGGGCGGGGTCGCGTCTTTGCAGCGGCAGAACCCCCTGCATGCCAGCCCCAGAAGGATACGAGTTGCGGATAACAAATGCCAAACCGCATGCACGGGGCTGTTGTGCAATGCATGCATGGAGCGCTCACCGGCAGCACCTCCCGTGCCAGCTTCCGCCGCCGCTGCCGTCGCCGCCAGAAGCAGCACCGTCGCAGCGGCAAGCGCAAGGGCGCTGCAGCGCTCCATTTCCGGCTTCTCTCAACTCAATTGCCTGCAAAGGGAAAGATGTAGAGGTGGGAGGGTTAGTATGACTTCTTGTCCGCCGGCCGGCACGCAGCCGGTGACTTCTGACAGGCGCCGCTGCTACCCACGGCAGAAATTTCCAAGCTTTGAGCCCACTTACAGGAGAGTTCAGGCATCACGGAGCTTGGCGGCTGCGCACCCCGCGGCCCCTCGGACCAGAACGGCGTTTCAAGCGTGCCGCGCAAGCCACCGTCAACGATGCAACCTTTTTGTAATTGAAGGTGCGAATTGAGGTGTTCGGCGGGGGAGGCTGCCCGATTTCTGTGGGTCCTAACGCGCACCGTGCTGGCACCAGCAGGGCGCAGGCGCAGGCGCTGATCTATGATGATGCTGAGCTTCTACCCGCGAAAGGACGTTGATTTGCAATAACGATCCATGCTACCAGGATTCCCTGCTCCTGCTGTGGTGCGTGCGCACATGGCCTCCCGGAGAGCCAGTGAGCACGCCAGCAAGCACCTGCCGGAGGGCCAGTGAGCACGCCAGCAGCAGTCTGGGGCAGGGGAACATGGTCCAGCTGGAAAAGATAGGCCGGGCCTTTGCAAGTTACAGAAGGGCTCAAATAATTGAGAACACGTAGACATGAAGGGAAGGCATTAAACAATCGCTGCTAGTGCAAGCTGGAAGGAAAAAGTAGTTGAGATGCAACGGGTAGGGTGCGACTGAAAGCTTCAAAGCAGCTGTTGCTATGACGGATGCAAGGTTTACAGTAATCAATTCCAGAGTGGAAGAAACGAAATTAAACCAATTGTGAGTCCAGGAAGGAAGCTGGCACGGCCTTGGTGCCCGTTGGATGAAGTTGTCAGGCGGGGTGCAGCTCCCGCTGCGCACGCTGCGCCGCAAACAGGTCTTCCGGCACCAGCACAGCCCGCGCCCCGATCTGCTCAACAGTCCACCGTGTGTTGGCGCAAGCCCCAAGCCGCACCGCATCCTCAAAGCGGCCCACCCAGTTCAGGAGCGGGCCATGTGAGCACGCGGGCAGGGGGAGGAGCCTGGGTTGGGAGCCCTCTGGGTTGGAGGCATAGATGCCCCAAAAGGTGGTGTCGCGGGCTGCATGTCAGCGGGGCGGGAGGGTGCAGGAAGGGCGTGTGCACTCAGAGCAGTGTGTGTGGCTTGCACACGGAGGTGGCGATTTGAGGTGGCGAATGTGACCCATTTTTTTGAGGTGGCGAAAGTGACCCATTTTGCTTTCCCTACATTTAGTGTCGCGAGCAACACGGCATTGGGTGAGAGGGCACACAAGGTTTGGCGGCAGCGGGCGCCAGCGCACGCGGCGGCACGGCCAGAAACAGGCGCAGCGCTTGGCCTTGTGCGTGCGAGCATCTCACCGCTGGAAGCGCCGCGGCCCGCGTCGCCGCCCGACTGCCAGGGGCGTACCCCCCGCCCCATGTCCAAATTGGTGAACAGGTTGTTGTGGGTGGCTGCAGGGGGGGTGGGAGCACAACAACAGGGGGGTGTGCGTGAATGCCAGCCTGCCTGCCTGAGTGCCTGCCTTTGTGCATGCCTGCCCGCCAGCTCGCCGCTTGCCCACCCTGCCTACAACCCTACCAGTCGGTAACCCCCCTACCAACCAATCAACCCGGCTCACCGGCTCTGTGGCAGTCCAGGTTCATGTCGAGTGCTGAACCCTGCCTCACCACCGACAGGTGCAGCAGCGAGTCGACGCTGACATCATGGAAGTAGCGGGACTGGGGCAGGCGGAAGTCGGTCAACAGGTTGTCTGCGAGCACATGAAGGGGGAGGCAGGCACGCGTTCCGCAAGTGAGGCGCGATGGTTGCGGCAACAGGATAGGTTTGATGGGCATGCGTGCGGGCAAGCACAATGCTTGCTCAGGCAGTGATGTGTCGGCTCAGTGCAAGCAGCCGGCCTGACTGGCAGGCGGTGGCGGCGGTGCTGCCCGGAGACAGGGCATGCTTTAAGGCAGGCACGGGCATTCATGACAGGCAGGCATAATGCGAGGCAAAGAGGCTGCACGCCCAGCCAAGCGTTCTGCCGCCAGCTGCGGCCGCTCACATGCGCCGTGTGACATCATGAGCGGGTGGTGGCCGTCCACGCCCCGGGTCGCCATGCTGCCCGTGCCCCTGCACAGGTGTGGGGTCGAATGCATCAGCAGTCGCAACACACGATCTGTACTGCTTCTGCTGCTGCTGCTGCTGCTCCTCCTCCCCCTTCTCCTGCCACTGCTCCCCCTGCTGTCGACCGGGGTGAATGTTGTTCTGCAACAGGTGCCTCTCCACCAGCGACTGTCGCTCACGAAGAAGAGGTGCCTCCCCACCTCCCCCAATGTCACCCACCTGGGCCGTGTGACGTGGAAGCTGATGTTCTGCACCGTCACAAACTCGGTGCCCCCGGTGAACACGCCCGACGTGCAGTCAATGATGTGCACCTGCGGCAGGCGTGGTGGGAGGACGTTGTGATGAGGGCGGCGGTGGGCATGAAGTGCTGCTCCTGCTGTGCACGCTGGGCGGTGCAGTAACAAGGCTGGAACTCACATTCCGGACCCATGTGTTGGCAGTGTCGTAGACAGCAATGGCGTTATACCCCTTGGAGTCGAGGTGTGCAGCGTACGTGTCTGCACCGACGGGGGGGAGGAAGGCAGGCAGGGCCGGATGTGTAAAAAGAACAACAATGCGCATCTCTCATGACAGCAACGCACACCTTGAAGGTCCAGGTGCTCAGCGTACCTACCTGGAGCAACGGGGGAGTGCTGGAGGGCGGGAGGAGGGTGCACAGGTGCCCCGTGCACACATACATCCACAGTAGTGCTGCCCAACTGGGGGGCTATAGTGCAGCCGGCGCAGCACAGCGGGGCAGCGCTGCACTGGAGCAGCACTCACCCCACTTGAACTGGAAGGTGAAGTCCTCAATGCCGCTGTGCTGCACGGTGGGGGCGTAGGCGTACAGGGCGGGCTCCCAGCGCAGGCGCAGGTCGATGGGCAGGGGGCGGTCGATGTCAACCCAGCCGTCGCCCACGGTGGTCACCCTGCAGGGAGGGGGAGCCAGCGGGCGGTGAGCTTATGGCAAAGGGTGCGCCACACTGTAGTGCTGCAGGCATGCCATGCAGTGGCGAGCCTGTGCAGGCCCGATGAGCAACCAGGACTTGTGTTTGTGACCCCAACGCATGGCTGACCACACTTTCTGTGCTCTCCGGCCCCATGCCAGCCTGGGCAGGCGGGGTGAGCACCCACCTGAAGGGGAAGCGCAGGCGGTCGTGCTCGGGGAACATCATGGAAGGGGTGCCCGAGTCCACCAAGTTGTCTCCATCTGCAGGGGAGGAGCAAGGATGGATGGCCCATGAACAGATGTCAGCTGCAGCTTGGACAGCATCCTCCCGAGGAGATGAGGCAGACTGCAAGCGCCCATGGCAAGCACGACTCGGAGCGGGGGGGCGAGGACCACAGCGGGGCCAGGGCACGAGGCACCAGCAGGCTGTCATGACATTGCCATAAGCATGAGGTGCACACACAGGGCACTTATTGGCCAGAGTGGCAGCCGGCTAACAGGTAGTGCTGGCGAAGCACATGCGCAGGCCGGCGAGGCGGGCAGGCAGGCGGGACAGGCAGGCAGGCAGGCCCGTGTGCCCACCATAAAACCCTATCTCACACCAGTGCTACATCATATGCCCCCACGATGTGACTACCCCCAATCACTTACAGAGGTAGGCATCCAGCGAGTCGTCAGCCGCCATGGCAACGCCCACAGCGCCAGCCACAGATGCTACGCCCGCTGCCCCCGCCGCGCCCGCTGCCGCTGCTGCCGCTGCTGCTGCCACTGCTGCCGGCCCGCTTTCGTCTGCCCAGTGTGAATAGGCCCCCGCCACAGCATACTTGGCAGCTGCCAGGAGCAGCGGGTTGAGCGGCTTCTTGGAGGACCCTGTTGTGGAGGCGGCGGCAGCGGCGGCGGCAGCGCCCACGGTGGGCAGGCTGCCCTGCGGCAGCAGGCCCCACTCGTTCAGGGCTGCTGTGTTGGCGGCTGCCTGCAGGGTGGGGTTGCCACCAAACAGGGCGCCCAACTCTGCCGCGAGCGAGCTGTGTGCTGCTAGCAGCCGTCGCCGGTCCTCTGGTGGTGAGGAGGGTTCCGGTGCCGGCGGGCCGGGTGGTGACGGCGGCGGCGGGGTCTGCCTCATGGCCAGCTTATACCACTGCCCCTCAATGAACGGTTCAGTGCTGCTCACAAACAGGCGGGTGTCGCCTCGGTAGGCTGGTTCGGTCACGGCGGCAATGGTGGTCAGCAGGCCGCTCCTAGGGTTGCTGCCCACGATGCTGCACAGCATTTGATCGGACGCGGGAAAGGGATGCAGTTAGTAATCGTACACACAGAGGGATGCAGTGTGCAGCCAGCGGTGTCACTTGCAGCCAAGGCCAGGCACTGCGCTGCTGACCTCCCACCCACGCACCCGACAAAGCCGCCGCCAAAGGCCCAGGCCTGTGCACTGCCGTAGAGGGCTTGCAGGCCGAGAGGCATGTACAGCGTCGTCCTGCCGACCTGCACGGCAGCGTGGCGGCAGCAGACACGGGCGGTTATGCAGAGTGCCTGCTGACCTGCCTCACACTAAGAAAGAGGGGCGATCCCTGGACGGGCAGGGTGGAGCCGACACTACGCTAGGGTAAGGGTTTAGGATAGGGTACCGATACCCTAATACCCTATCTGTCCGGTCGGTGAGCTGGGCAGCAGCAGATGGTAGATGCTGAGCAACCCAGAGGAAGCACAGGGAAGCTGGGCAGTGATGCACAGCATGGAACGCTGCTTGCGGTTTGGCGCTGCTCACCCCTGCGCCTCGTAGCACCACATAGCTGCTGCTGATGGCTACGGATGACAGGAGGGTGAAGTTGCCCTCGGGCACCCACACTGCCTGCCCGTTGCCAGGGCCTGCCACCGCAACGGCGGCATTGATGGCTTGTTGGAAGGCCGGCCCGTCATCTGCACTCAAGGCGGGGCAGGGGGGCGCACCTAAGATGACAGCAATGCAAGGCATGCGGCACATTGGTGCACTGTTGAGCTGAGAGTCTTGCTTCGATGGCGGCTGAGCGGCGGCCCGCGCAGCCGTGTACCGTCCCACCTGCTCCGGTGCCCTGCGCTCCAAAGTCCCGAACATCAAAGGTGGCCGGGTAATCAGGGATGTCTGCTGTGCCGCCTCCATACCCCGCATGGCTCCAGTCAGTCAGCCGGCCGGCAGGATCCCACGTCTCGCCCGCCCGCCCCCAGTGTGCAGAGTAGAAGGGGTTTGCTGGCGGGCTGGGACGCTGCGGGCTGGGACGCTGCGGGCTGGGCGGCGGCGGGGAGGGCGGCGTCGGGGAGGGCGGCGGCGGGGATGGCGGGGAGGGCGGCGGTGGGGAGGGCGGAGGGGGCGGCGGCTTAGGCGGTGGAGGCCTGCGCCTCGGCGGTCGGGGCGGGGGCCTCGGCGGCCTCGGCGGCGGCGGCTCCCTCTGCATGGGTGGCTGCGGCTGGGGCCTGACCGGCGCGGCAGCTGCGGCGAGTGTTTGAGCGCCTGCACAGGGCATGCCAAGAGGAGATGAGCCTTACACTTCGCAACTCCCGTGTCGCTTGCGGTATCAAGTCAGGCATGTGGGTGCTGCACATTCATGCCATCTCCGCACCCACCGCCGGTCGTCAGCAGCTCGGCCGCCGCCGCCGCTCCCGCCCCCAAGAAGAGCATCGTAACGACCAGGGCGCTGCTGGTGCTGACCACTCGGAGAGCATCGGTCGCCACCAGCTGTTTCATTGCGCCGCAATTCAAGCTCGCAAAGCCTACATGAGCGGGAGAGGCAACCCTCAAAGTCTCCGGACAGCGGCACGAGTGCGGGGCGACAGCCTCCCAATTCTAACTAGCGATTATCAATGTCATCATCTCACCAGACGCCGGCGACTCGCAACTACCGCAGGTGGACGCACCAGAGAACCCTGGGCCCTCCACAGGGCGCAAGGCTCGTTCACTAGCGGTTCATCCAGCAAACAGGGGAACTGTGAGGACATCGATGGCTCTGGAGCCCGCAATTGAGATCACCCACCCAGCCGCGCTTGGCGGCACCTGTACCGCAGGTAGCAGCACCAAGCGGTGGGGCACATGCTCAATCCCAGCTGTGTCCAATGGACATGCAGGAGCCGGAGTTGGCAAGATGAAGCACCACACTCAAGGGCGAGTTTCCTCTCAGGCAGCATGCCCACCGGCAGACCAACCAATCTGTTTCATGCCGATCCCGCGAACACTGTGACCAGGGGGATCTCAACAGCCACTAAGTTGCATGCTCTAAATATTTACTCAACAGTTGATGACTGCAAGGAGACGTCACTTTGCTGGGCACGCTGCGCCGCCAGCCGGCGGCAGTCCGGCCGGTGCCGCGGCCAGTCGCCCGTCTGGCAGCCGCGGCAACAGTAATACGTCGAAAGGCATGCTGCACAGCGGTTGAGGTGGCCCACTTCGGCCTCTGTCTTTCCGCACGCAGCACAGCTGGGAGGAGCGGGTGCCTGAAAGTACCGCGTGAGGGGCTGATGCATGTGCTCGCCCATTGAAGGCACCGGCAACTGCTCGCTGCCAGGGAAGCGTGCAGTCAGTTCGCCGAACGCAGCCTGGGCAGCTGCCGCCTCTTCAAGCAGCGCACGGTGCATGGCCGACGGCAGCCAGGGCTTGCACAGCCGGGCGGCGCTGCGGCTTTGCTCCACCAGCTGCTCCAGCTGCTGCCGGCTGACTGTGGGGCCTTCGCAGCCGAGCAGCAGCATGAAGAAGAGCGAGGCAGCGGTGCCCGATGCCTCATGCCACGCTGCACAAGGAGCAGAGAAGACACAGTATAGAGTGAGGACGGGTGTTTATTTCTGGGTTCGTAGAACCGCAGGTTAAGACAGTGGGGAAAGCACTTGCAGAGCTGCCAGCCAGATGATGTGTATCATGGAGCGCCCAGTCCAGAAGTGCTGTCACCCAGTGCCGTGTGAGCCGAGGCTGCACGGCAGGTCACAGCCGTGTTGCCCCGCTGCACCTTTCTGCTCAGTCGCCATCTGCAGCCTGGTGCGTAGAGCTTGCGCCGCCTCTCGGCCCCGCCCCTGGGCATGTCGCACGATGGCAAGCCGGTAGTAGTGCCGAGAGCACAACGGGTCTTCGGCCACCAGGCGCCCAAGGCAGGCATCCGCCGCTGCCGCAAACGCCACCCACTGCGCCGCGGGCTGGCGCGCAGCCGCTCCTGCGCTGCTGCACTTCAGGCACGCCCTGGCTTGCACAGACAGGAGGGTCTGGAGCACCTGGGTTGCGGTGAGCGCCACTTGGGGGCGCACCTCTGCCAGGGCAGCATCCAGGCCGTGCAGCAGGTGCGGCGAGCTGTCCAGCTGCTCCACCATTGAGCCTACCACGCGTGCCACCCTGTCGTGCTGGCCCTCACGCTCTCCCAGGATCGCGCCTATGGTGCTGCTCAGGATGAGCCACGGCACGCTGCCTCCAGGGGTGTCTGGCGCTACCTGCGGGAAGTCGTCACGCATGTGCTGCAAGGGATGGGGCAGATGGGTAAGGGGCGGGCGGGCAGCTGGGCAGCGGGGGGGAGCGTGAGGAGCACACATTCCCCGGTTGGTGTGCTCAACGTGTAGCTTGTGCCAGCTACCTAAAGCAAGGTTGTCAGCCAATGAATGTGCAGCTGCGCAAGGACAGCAGTGTCTTACCTGCCCCAGTTGGGCAAGGCAGCTGAGGCAGGCGCCCGTTTCTGCCGCCATCACAGTGCCAAGGTAGCGGATGCGCACAAATGCTGCCAGCACCTGCACCGCAACAGAGGTGTGGATGCAGGCATTCATTCCAGGACTTCAAATGGGGTCGCAAAGTGCAGGCTGGCGCCTGCAGGTGTCGGGCAGGCTGGGGCAGCGGCCCCGCTGCTCAAACGCCGCGCGCAGCCCGCCCGCCCCGCCCTGCGACAACTCCGCTCCCTTGCCCACCTCCTTCTTGCTCTGCAGGCTCACGCCCTCCCTCGGTCGCGGCCGCCCCTCCTCGTCCAACAGAAGGGTGTGCAGCCGCTGCGTGAGGTCCATTGCCTCCACAAAGCCCGCAACCTCCGAGGTGCCCTCGAAATCGCCGCCCTCGGCCAGCAGGCACCGAGCCCGCTCCACACGGCTCCTGAGCAGGTCGGGCAGCTGCCACGCCATCCGGGCTGCACCAGCAATGTAGCTTTGGGCTGTGACGTTGACGTTCTGGGCGAGCGTTGGATGGGCTTCGAAACAACGCGGGTGGCACCGCGCCGCCGCTTCCAGCTGCTTGCCGAGGCTGCCAGCGGTGCTGCCGCCAGCCGCGCAGCTCAGCGGGCACGCCGGCGGCGCTCGGGTGCTGCCAGTCTCACTCACCAGTCGTGGCACTTACATGCGCTCACATCAATCACTCATCTAGCACAAAACAGTTGAGTACAAAGCTGTTGTTCAAAGACGCCCTGCTGCCAATCCAGTTCCTGCCTCCCGCGACTAGGCGCTTCAACAAGCAGCGCTGGCCAATGGTTTCCAGACATAAATCTTTGAAACCATTCTGCCTGATCCCACATGCTAACTGGTGCTATCTCACTGCCGCTGCGCCGTCTGCCGGCTTCCCGCTGCGCCCTGCGTCAGGCAAGCCGCGTTGCCCACCGCCACCGCCAGAGCCAGGCTCTCAGCCAAGCCAGCCCGCAATGGCTCCGCCCACGCGCTGAATGATGCCCTCCCCCTCCTCCTCGCCTCCTGCAATCACAACAAAGAGGGGAAAGGATGCAGAGCCGGCTTTACGTTCGTCTAAGGGGCCGGCCATTGTGAACAGCTCGGCGTCCAGCTTTGACATTTTAGCCCGGACCCCCCAGGACAGAGCAATGCTGCCCAGCCAGCCAGCGCCCTGCCCAGCTTCCCATCCTGCGGCGCACCTTCCGGGGTGCTGCAGTTACTAGCAACAGCCAGCCCGCCACGAGCGGTCTGCCCTAGCCCGTAGGCAGCCAGAGGGTCGTCGGCGGCGCCGAAGCGGATCAGCAGCTGGTCGGTGGGCGTGCAGGTGGCGTTGAGCAGGCGGCCAGGCTGGCCTGCATGGGGACAGCGTGGGGGGCGCGGCTGGGTTGGGGAAGAGTGGGAGGGGTACCTGACTGCCTGGATGGCTGGTGACGTGCGCTACTGGGGTCAGGGCCGGGAAAGGCATGCATGGGACGGCAGGTGCACTACACCTGTGCAGGGTGCCTCACTTCTCCCGCAACTTCGGCCGCTGCCCGGCAGCCGTGTAGCCACCCTACCCCTCCTGGTGCCTGCCCCCACCCTGGCTGAGCCCCTCCCCCCAGTCCTGCCTTGACTTGCCTGCCTGAACCTCGAAAGACTTGTCGCACCAGGACTGGAACTCGCCCTGCTTGTCAATTGAGTCCACAAACAAAAAGTCGGCGTGCAAGCGCTCACGGGTGGCGGTGAGGGCCACCAGCCCGCGGTTCGTGATCTGCGCGTACCGCAGCTGGTCGTTGGAAATGTGCCTGCAGGCAGCAGGGGCGGCAGTGCAGCAGCCGACTGCGGCAGGGACAGCCCAGGCACAGAGGCACGATGCAGAGTGCAGCATGCTGCCCCTGCCAGCAAGGCGGGGGCCTGGCCGCATCCACACAATGTTGTGCCACACCAGGGCGGGCAAGTGCACCCATCCCATGCCTTCCAGCCCCAGCGCCCCCGGCGTGTCGCATGAAGTCACTGGCTCACTCATACTGCACAGCCCCCCACGGCCCTGCACGTCAGATAGACTGGCTCTGGCTCACTCACATGCCCCGAACCATCACTGCTGGCAGGTCGACGCCGGGCACGGTGCCTAGCCCACGCTCCAGCCCAGGGGGTGTGACTGAGGCGGTGCAAAACTCGGTGGCCGCCATGGCTCCGGTGCCGTTGTTCTCGGCAGGCAGCTCGTAGGCCCAGGCATTGTGGGAGTCGCCTGCGGGAGAGGGAGATGGTGTGGGCAAGAGCGGGGGGGCAGGTTGTCGGGGTTGTGGAGCTTCCACGCAGCGGCCTGTGAGGCAGGCGAGCAAGCACCTTAATCGGGGGCATCATGCTTAGCAGAGTGGAGGGCTTGCCTGGGGCGACTTGCATGCTCCATGAATGCCACTCCCCCCTCCCTGCCCGCACCTGCCAGGGACACCGGGTTGCCCCCCCTGGAGCCAAGCTGCTGGAAGAGGCGAAGGATTTGGTCCCTCTCGTACTGGTACCCATCCCACCCGTCCGTCAGGAGCGCGTCGTGCATGGCGCCTGCAGGGCGGAGGTGTAGGGTCAGGGGGGCTGGGGGTGGCATGGCGCCTGCAGGGACCCGAAAGCTGGGCGGACAGGGCAAGCCTGCTGTGGTCACGCCTGTTCATGGGCCTTTGGGTCATGACCCAACTGAGCGGCCCGCCGCCCACCTGCCCCGCGGCATATCTTGCAGAACCGGCTCCTGCCAGCAGGGCTGGCCCCTTTTCACGCCAACAAGCACCCCGGCCAAGCCTTCTGTCTGCCCGGCAAGGTCAGGAAAGCAAAGAAGAGCAAGCCAGGCAGCTGGGTGGGAGTCGCACCTGCGCTGACCAGCACCCGGGCAGATGTGAAGACAGCCAGCGCGTCAGACAGCTGGTCGGCAGCCAGGCCCAGCAGGTTTGTGAGTGCAAACTCGGCTGCACGAAAGGGGCAGGCATGGGCAGGGGTGAAACTGTGCAGTTCGTGCAGGCAACACACTGGCAGGGTCGCATGTTGCGCACAACATGAACGGGAGCTTGGGTCCATGTGTGTGCGTGACTGTGAGGCACAGCGTGCCAGCCAGCCAGCCAGCCAGCCAGGTACCCACCCAACCGCCAGCAGAACAGCAAGCAGTATGCTGAAAGTGGCGAGCTTCATCACAGCTGCGGCTCACCCACGCCTGAGTACATGTCTTTGAGGGCCTGTTGCACATCGGGCGTGCGGCGCGTGCCTGCAGGGCAGTGGGCCGCGCTGGTGGTGAAGGCAGGAGCTGAGGCGCAGAGGACGGCACTGCGCGCACAGGCAGGGGATGGGTAGACACGGAGGGGAGGCAGCACTGGGTGCCGTGGCCAGCAGCGACAGGTGCACCACAATCTACCTCACGCCCCTACTGCCGCCGAGCCGCAAGTGGCGTGTGTTGCCCACCACACCAACAGGCAGCCTTTACCGGGGCGGTATCAGCACCCAAACTGCCCACCCGCCTGCCCGCCCACCCATGATGACTTGGTCGGCGTACAGCTGCCACGTCACCCCGGCGTCCACCGACTTGTTGAAGTCGGCGGCCATGGCGCTCAGCTGCTCCTGGCCTGCACACAGAGGGAGCCACACAAGAGTGCTGTGCTTGTGGGCGGCATGCAATGCACAGTGCCGTGACGTTCAGCCTGGTCGGCATGCATAGCCGGCTTTGGTGGCAGGCACGTGCTGGCAGCATGTACCGCCCCGCTCCCAGTGCACCCCTGAGTAATAGTTGGCACTGGCAGACGTGCCAGGCAGGTGGTGGCTACCCACCCCAGGAGGGCCTCACCAATCATGGTGTTTTTGGGGGAGGTGAGGTTGGTGTAGTAGCCCCAGCGCAGCTCTGGCAGGTTGGGCACGTCCTGGTAGAGGGTGTCGGGGTCGGTGTTTTGCAGCGCCTGCGCGGGGGTGGCACAGATGTTGATATGGGGGCGGGGGGCGGGGCGCGATGAGCGTGAGGTGGTGACGAGCGCAGTTCGTGGTGGGTGGCAGACAATGACAAGTATGCTTCAGGGGTATAGAGTGCGTACGTTTGGGTGGTGCCAAACACATGTCGGCTCCCGGCAACGGCCGAGAAAGCAGGTTCTGCCATGCTGTGCCGCACGCTAAATCTAGTGTGGCATCGCACCTGCCCGTAGGTCGTGTTCAGTTGGTCAATTGGCTCAGTGCGGTAGAGGAAGCGCTGGTCGGTGGTAACCTGCAAGGGACGGGGGGTGGAAGGGGCCACGTGATACAGGGGCAGCAGCAGGGTGAGGTGTGCCGGAGGCAGGCTGGGTGGCCGCTGGCAGGCGTCAGCCACAGTTGGCGCTAGCGGGGTCAACGCGCCGGTCGGTTACAGGTGGCGGGCGCACATGGGCCATTGCCGGCACCTGTGCATGCATCCTGCTGCTTTGAAAGGCCTGAAATCAACTCAAAGCCAGCAGGGCAGGCTAGGCTGGCAGCCAGCCGTCACAGCAGCAGGGCAGCACCGCACTTGCCAGGGTGGCCAGGTTCCCAAAGGTGAAGGCGCGGTACATGCCCCGCAGCTGGGCCTCCAAGTTGACCGGGGGCGGCGGGTCGCGGATGGGGAGGTACTCGTAAAAGGCCTGGGCGGAAGGCCGGAGTGTGGGGCATGAGGAAGCGTTTGGTTGGGGGTGTGCTCCACACCGCCTGCCGTTCCTTGTCTGCTGACGCACCTGACCTTTTCACTGCCCCTGGCCCCACCACCATCTGTCCAGGTGAACCCCCAGCCCCACCCGGCCCCTTCCCCTCCACCGGCGCACCTGCACCGCGTTCTGCTTGCGCTGCTGGTACGTCACCCCGGCATCGGTGGCGCGCTGCTGGTCGAGCGACCCATTCTTCCACGCATTGTCTGCGAGGTCGTGGTCGTCCCTGCATGGCTTGGAGGGACCAGCAGGCAATCTGAGGCTTTTGAGGCCTCCCAATGACAGGCAGTGTCGGCAAGGTCGGCATTCATTGCAGCTGAGGGGCCAGCAGCAGTCAGCTGAGGCTTACAGGGCCTCCCAGCGACGTGCAGGCAGCCATGGAGACCAGCCCCCCTGCAAGCACAGCTGGCCGCTGCCTCAAGAAGTGTGCGCTTGCCGGCTGCAAGGGTCTCACCAGGTGACGATGATTGGGACGCGCCTGGACATCTCCTGGCTCTGTGCGTCCGTCCTGCACACGGGAGCAAGGCTTGCAGCTCATTAGGGATATAGATCAGCAAGGGCCAGAAGGCGTTAATATGCAGAAGCAAGGGATATAGATAAGCAAGGGTCAGAAGGCGTTAGTCTGCAGAAGCAAGGGGCAGTCCATGGTGCGGCAGCAAGGCGCAGCAACAGGTGCAGCAGCAGCAGGTGCAGCAGCAATACGCTACAAGACGCTGCGCAAGTGTGCGGCAGGTGCCCGGACAGGGCTCAAAGTCCGGCCGTGCGGCGCCACCTGTGCAGGCGGTGGCGGGCGCGGTAGTCTGCCAGGCTGAAGGTGTCGTGCTCCCCTGGCACCAGGCCCTCACGCACCACTTTGTCTACGGGGGGCGTGGGGTACTTCAGGCGGGACACGGGCAGAAGCAGCGTGTTACAGTGGCCGGCATTTGAGAGCAGAGTGAGGCGGGGCATGGGCAGGCAGCACAGGGTGGCGGCGCAGCACGGCCAGCGGCGTTGTGATGCCACACAGCCGGCTCACCTGTTCGTCCCCGTACTCGTAGCTGCAGTGCAGGAGTGGGAGGAAAGGGTGCGGGCAGGGCATCAAGAGCAGAGCTGGGCGTGCCCGCAGGACAGCTGACCAGCCATGGCAGCCCCAGAGAACAGCTTTTGGGCAGCATGTCAGTGCACTCCTGTGGATTTGCCACGGCAGGCTGCCTGCTCACATCCAGTCGCCCAGGAAGAGCAGGAAGTCGATGTCCCTTACTTGGGCGGTGAGCTGCACAACAGCCAGCAGCAAGGCAGGGGGCGGCAGGGCTGTGATGGGTGGACGAGCGCAGGGCAGGGGGCAGCGGGTTGAGATAGGTGGAGGGGTTCCAGGCAGGGGGGCAGCAGGGCCACACAAGGTGCTAGCCCTTCACGTAAAACTCTGCTGCAGCCCTCGTGCAGCTTGAGGCGCACACGCCTCCATCCACGCTTCACAGGCACACCCCTCCATCCACGCTTCACAGGCACACCCCTCCATCCACGCTTCACAGGCACGCCGGTCCATCCACGCTTCACAGGCACGCCCCTCCATCCACGCTTCACAGGCACGCCCTCCCCACTGCACGTTAACGCACGTTCATGACATTGAAGTAGCCAAACTTCCAGCTGGCGCAGCTGCTGATGGCAAAGCGCAGGGAGGGGCGGGTGGAGGCGGGGGCGGGGGCGGTGCGAGTGACCCCCAGCGGGGAGGACACATTGCCTGCACAGAGGCCGGTGTGGGGCAGGGGAGGGGAGGGTACCGTTGCCTTCAATCAGCACGCGAAAACCCATCGACGAGGTGCCTTGAGGGTCAGCAGCAACATATGGATGGGTAGGCAGTTGCTTGCACCCTGCCTGCTTGCACCCCTGGCCCCACTTGCAACCCACCCACCACCTACCCGCACCACAGCAAACCTTCGCCCCGTAACACACCCTGCACCCACGCTGCTCACCAGAGACAAAGTGGTAGAAGTAGCGTGTGTCCGGCTCCAGCCCCTCAACATCAACTTTGACGGTGAAGTCTCTGTCCGGTGAGGCGGTGACATTGCCACTGCGGGGGTGTGTGGAGGTGTGCAGGGGGCGAGATTGGTGTGGCGGGGAATCATGGCCAGGCTAGCGGACACCTGCCGCGTGGACATTGCCACACACGCAGATCACCAAACAGCGCTGTTGTGCACACAGCCTTCTGCCGCAGATCCTCAACCACGCATGCCCCTGGCCGGATGCGTACCTGGCGACCACTTGGGTGGCGTTGGCGTCCCTGGCCACGGTCCACTCCATCGGGAAGCTCTCAGTCGTGGTGTTGTCGTTGGCGGGGGTGAAGCGGGTCCAGATGACCACAGCATCCTGCAGGGGTGGCGGCAGCGGCACCTGTCTGGTGAGCAAAGCGGGCAATGCGGCGAGGGGGATGGAGGGCAGCATGCTGGCTTTGCAAGGCGAGGCATGATGCAAAAAACGGGGCAGAGAAGCTGAGCAGGCACCCCACAGTTGCAATTTGTTTCCTGCAGCTTACTGGCAGTGGGTCCCCACTCGCCACGCCGTGGAAGAAGCCCGGGGGAGAGCAGCCGGACACTGGGGAGAGCAAAGTATTGGAGGGCATGTGTGGTGAGAGAAGCGTTTCCCGGTAACGCAGAAGCTGCCCTGGTGGGACGGCGGCGGCGGCGGCGGCTGACCAGATGGCGTGCTGGGATGTGGCCTGTTGGACTTTAATAGTGCTTGGCAAGGTGCTTACGTGCTGCAACTGATGACAAGCTGGCAAGGGCGATCCCCAGTGCAAGGTGACGGCAGGCAGCCCGCATGATGGGTCAAGCCTCCGCCTTTGGCCGTCCAAGGGCGCAGCTGGGCCTTGCAACCGTGCAGAGACGCCGGTTCAGCAACGGCAACCTGCAAGTTAGAGTGACAGAGCCACCTCAGGGCGTCCAAGGCGCCTTTCTTCCCAGGCAGGTGATGGCGTCTCAACCTTCTGGCGCCTCTCTCTCAACGTCCATTGTCATACTACCCGCCAGGTATCCAGCAAAGCTGCTGAGCGCTTGTTTCTCTCTCGTCAGAAGCGAGCGGGGCACAGGCCTGGTCAGCAAGCCACGCCATGGCGGCGCTCATCGAGGAGAACACGGGAGCCGGCCTCTCCGAGAAGGAGCAGCGGATGATGGGCGTTTTGGCTAAATGGGACGGTGGGTGGGTGGCGCCTCTGTTGGTGCCCCCCGGCCGCCGCCGCCCGCCCTGCCCTCCACCTGCCGCCGCCGCCCGCTGCGCCCGCCAGCCCAGCTGCGAACCCGCTGCCCATGCCCCAAGCACTTCCCCCCCTCCCGCGCACTTCCATCTGCCCCACCTCCTGCAGACGCCTTCTTTAACCAGGACTCCGACGGCATCAAGGCGCTGCTGGCCGACGACGTGGTGCAGCACGCAGGCAGGGCAGGGTGGGCAGTTTCTGGGAGTCTGCTGCCCGCAGGTGCAGCGTGTCAAGTATGTGCAGGGCACGGCGAGCTGGACGGACGCTGGTCCGTTCGTGTACTCCACATCCTCCCGCTCTGACCTGCCACTGTGTGCACGAGAGCTCCCTGCTTGTAGCTGCCCTCACAAAGTAGCTGGGGTGCGTTGTGAACCTGCCAACAGCCACCCGTCCCTCCCTCCCCTACTGTCTAGGACTTAACTAGGACGCAGACCGGCAGGCTTTTCTGGCGGAGCTGCAGGCACCCACTCAAGTCAACTCTCCATGCGCCGTGTCGCCCTCTGGGGCCTGCAACCTATGTCTGCCATGCAGGCCACATCTTGAGGGAGACCAACGGGCACGGGCCGGAGCGCCCCGCTTCCTTCTGATCACCTCCAGGAACGCCGGGTCCAAGTGCCCAACGTGCAAATGTTCCCTCTTGACCACGCCGTCTGTTTGTCACAAACACCCCTGCAGACCACATCGTGACCGAGACGGACAGGCGCGGGCCGGAGCAGGTGGCACGCTTCCACGCCAAGGCGAGGCCGCGCCGCTTCACCCTGCACTGCCTGCCGCCCCTGCCTCTGCCGCTGCCCAAGTGACCCCGAACTGGGCAGCATTCCATGTTCAAGGAATCGCCTTTCTTTATCATCAAAATCACCGAGTGCAGTTCTTCGACAACTACAAGACCAAGCACTTCCCCGTGGTGCGAGCCGTCAACGAGAAGACAAACAGCGCCTTCTGCCTGTGGGACGACGAGGTGGGGCGGCTGCTAGTCATGCATTTCCAAGGAAACTGGCATGCGGTGGTTCTACTACCAGTAACTAGTAGCTCTGTAGTAGCTCTGTAGTAGCTCTGTATTCATCAATCAATTACATTTCAAGTCCACGGGGAACCAGCATCGGTCTCATGAGACAGGGTGGGGGGAGAGTGTGTCGGAATGCATTGAAGGTAAGAGGACAAGACCAACAGCGCCGTGTGCCTCTGGGGCGACGAGGTGAGCGGCTGCATGCCAGTCTTGCTTGCAGCGGGCCTGCTCTCCTTGGAGAAACGCTCACAGAGGAAGGCATTAGGGCACACTGCCTCCGGGACAACGAGGTGGTGGGAAGAGGCGTGGAGCGCCTGCTCCTTTCAGGTGCCTCTCCAACTTCCTCACCTGAGCCTCCACACTCACACGCCCTGCTGCAGGATGTGATCATGAAGCCTGAGCGCTTTGACGAGTCGCTGCCGGCGTCTGGCAGCATGACCAGCCTGTCTGGTGGGTGGGCGGGCAGTTGCAGAGAGGCGTTAATGCAGTTGGGCATGCTGCTGCTGCTGGGAGGCGAGCAGTGCTCTTGGTTGCCAGGCGCGTGGCTCCTGCTTAGGGTGCGCCCTCAGCTGCATCACCAGCCGGCAAACCGTGTTTCATTCTTGGCACCTGCTCCTGCAGGCATCTGGCGCCTGGTGATGGATGATGAGATGCGCATCAAGGACATCTGGTTCCTGCGCCAGCTCACGCGGGAGGAGAAGAAGCACAGGGTGGGCGGGCGGGTGGGGTGCGGGGGTGGGCAGGGCACGGCTGGTTGCAGTGCAGGTGCCAGCACAGGGTGGGTGGGCGGGGGGCCGTGAGGGTGGGCAGGGCACGGCTGGTTGGAATGAGCAGGTGCAACAAAGTAGAGGCGGGCAGTGGGCGCAGCAGGCGCAGCGAGGGCTGGGCAGGGGGAGTAGGGATCGGCTGGCATCGGGTCAGCGCCAAGGGAGGAGTGATGTAGCGTAGCTCAGCGCCTGCTTCCCCCGGCAGACACACAGCAGGGTGAGCACGAGCTTGCCGCCCCCGCCCTGCACTACTGCAGCTGAAGCACCGCCCCAACCAGCTCTACAGCGACTTCCACGCCAAGAGCCTGGTGGGTGGGTGGGTGGGTTTGTGTGGGCACGCAGCCCGCCCTGAGATGGGAGGGCAGCGGTCCGCAAACCCTTTGAGCCGGCTGTGCACTGCCCAGCTGATCACAAGTGCCCACCGGAATTCCTGCCAGCCTGGCAAGAACACTCCGGCTTGGCCTGACCAGAAGACGCTCACGCGTCACCCGTGCACTTGCCCGTCCCGCGTTGCACCATCGACTATCGTCGCACAACCACCCATGCTCGCTCCCCCGCCTTGCAGGTGGGCCCCACGCTGGACTTGAGCGAGAAGCAGGTGGAGAAGATGCACGCGGCTGCCGAGGCGTTCAACGAGGTGAATGGGGGGCTTGGGAGGAAACCGTGGTGGCTTGGGTACGAGGAGAAGGTTGAGAGGGAAGAAGATCAAACTTGAGCAGCAGTACCTGCCATGTGAGGCCACCCAGAGAGCGACGCGCGCTTGGCAAGCAGGGCAGCGCACAGCACATCAGCAGCCGCGCCGTGCTCAGACTCCCTCCCTCCCTCCCTCTCTCCCTCCCTCCCCACCCGCACCTGCGTCCTCCTGCTCAGACCTGGACCACGGGCAACGTCAAGTCGGTGCACGGCATCATGTCGCCGGAGGCGCACACAGTGAACCCGATTTTTGGGGAGAAGAAGGGGAGCAGGCAGGAGTGGGAGGACATGGTTGACGACGTGTTCAAGGTGCGAGAGTTGTTGGGGTGGCGAGGCAAGTTTTGTGTGCTTTTGGGTGTCATGGGCTGAAGTGGCGGCAGGGCGGCATGATTGCGATGCTGTGGTTTTTGGGAAGAAGGCAGCCGGCAGCGCATATGAGCCTCACCATGTGAGCCACAAATGCCGCTGGAGAGTTATGCAG
Source organism: Micractinium sp. NFX-FRZ (assembly GCA_029339195.1). Lineage (NCBI taxonomy): Eukaryota > Viridiplantae > Chlorophyta > Trebouxiophyceae > Chlorellales > Chlorellaceae > Micractinium > Micractinium sp. NFX-FRZ. Next base: position 196,876 of record JAPTJF010000021.1, read on the forward strand.
AGCTCTGGAGAGGTCTTCCCCCCGTATGCCCTGAGGCAGACGCCACTCCCGCCCCTCAGCCCGGCCTGCCCCCACCCGCAACGTCCCCAGCAGGTGTGGGAGGTGAAGAGCAACGAGGCTGGCGTTGCAGGGGTCCCCAGCAGCACCCTACAGCTGGCTTACTCACTGTTTCCGTTCCACACATGGCCCCCCGCAGGTGTGGGAGGTGAAGAGCAACGAGGTGGACATCGCCGTCACCCCCAGCAGCAACAAGGCATTCATCTGGTGGCACGTGCGCGGGGTGCAGAAGGACACGCAGCAGGTAGGTGGGTGGGGTGGTGGCACCTGAGGGAGGGTGGGGGCTTGTCCCAATCAGGGAGTAAGGGGCGTTCAGGCTCGACAGTGGGCGCCAGTGCAGTGCTTTACTTGGGACGTGGCGGGCATGCTGGGCCAGGTGTGTGTGTGTGTGAGGGGGGCGGGGGCTTCTTGCATGAAAGAGATTAGTGTACAGGTCAGCAGGCGAGGGCCCAGGCACACTTACCTGTGCTGCCAGCCCTGGACTGCGCTCCTGTGCCAATGCCCTGTATGCATATAGCCCAATTGCCTCGTGCAAGCAGCATGTGGGTCCCGTTGAGGGGGCGAATGCAGTGCACAGAGGCATCAGAGCGGGAAGGAGAGGCAGGTACTGCCCCATCTCTCCCTCCTGCTCTGACGCAGCTGCGCCCTGCGTTTGCCCCCTCAACACGATCCACTTGCTGGTCGCCCTCCACCCCCTTTCCTGCCCTCAAGCCTACCTACCCGCGCTGGCATGCCATGCCTCACCCCTACCCCACCTGCTCCGACCCGCTGCCCCATCCCCTCTCTGTCTGCCCTACTGCTGCCACTGCCCCAGGACCAGGTGATGCATGGGCCACACCTGCTCGTGTTCGACCTGCTAACACCGTGCCCTCCTTTGTGCTCTATTTCCTTTTGCAGGACCAAGTGATGTATGGGCTGAACCTGCTGGTGTTCGACCCCAAGGAAGGGCTCATCACAGGTGGGGCCATCACATGGATCCAGCACATGGGGCCATCACATGGGGCCATCATATATGGGGCACTTGAGGGTCAGTTCAATGCCTGCCTGAGGGCGTTGGGCGTACATGCCAGTCAATGCCGAGACAAGCATCTCAACTGCGTGCTCTCCCCCCCTTCTCCTTCCATGCCTCGCCCCGCCCCCGCCCACGTATCCGCCCCACCTTGTTGGTTGCGTGCCGCCTGCAGAGGTGGTGGGCTTCCGCCAGCCGCTGCAGTCGGAGCACGCTCACATCTTCAAGGCAAGTGGTCAGGCCTGCATGCATTGCTTACGTTCCTTTGTATCAGGATGTATCCACTCACATCACGCCACCTCAGCACCGCCGCCATGTGTGGTCACTCTTGGCGTCCGCAGGCGGGCAGCGACCTGGGGCTGCATTGGGATGCATCCACTGTAAGCGCCCCACCTCAGTGCTCCCCACATGCTTCCACAATCCAGTCCTCCCGTAGGCCGGAAGGTTCCTGGAGCCGAAGGCATTCCCTAGCAGTACACCACCTCCGCACCCCCACCGCATGCTTTTTCAATTCAATCTTCACAACATCCTTTCCTCCCGCAGGCAGGAAGCTACCTGGAGATGAAGGCATTCCCTCAAGCCCCTCTACGCTCGCAGCAAGCCACCTCAGCACCCCCCAAGCATGCCTCTTCAAAACGATTCCCATCATCCTTTCCTCCTGCAGGCCGGAAGCTACCTGGAGATGAAGGACAAGCAGGGGGAGGCGGCGGGGGCGGCAGGCAGCGGTGGTGGCACCCCCTCTGGCCACGCCGACGCAGACACGCAGACCGCCGGCGGGGAGGTGGGCAAGGCGGGGCCCCAGGAGAGGGGGAACCAAACCGAGACGGAGGTCTGAGCAGGCGTCTTTTAGTGGGGGCTAAACTTCCACGAGTTGTGAAGCCCCTCCAGCCAGGCAGGCTCTCGAAATGGTCAGGGCTCTCTTCCCTGCACCTCCCTCCTCAGAAGGGAGCCCGCACCACGTGGCCGGATGAGGCAGGGTTTGAATGTACAGACTGTGGGTGGGCATGCCAGGGGAGCAGTGCACCCTGAGCGCTGCAGCAACCTGGGGCAGTGCCAGCCTGCGGCTGTAGCAGTTGCTAGTTGATGATGCGTATGTGTTGCGTTGCCTCGGAATATGTAACAGCCAAGAAGAGTATGAAACAGCCAAGAAGAGTAGCAGACACATGTATGTTTGGGGAGGGGAACGCAACAGAAAGTGGAAAGGTAGTTGCACAGGGAGAGGAAGAGGCGCGCTCAGGTGCTCCCAGTAGGCTCAAGGAAGGCGCCAGCCGCCATGCCGCCGTTGCGCGCTCGGTCAGAGATCGCTCTGCTGCCAGGCGAAAAGTCCACCCCAACATGCTCCCAGAACTGCTGCAGGCTGCGGGGCAGGGGTGCGCCGTCACCCCCGCTGCCGCTGCTGCCGCTGCTTCCACTGCTGCCACAGCTGGCGCTGCTTCCGCTGCCACTTTCCACCCTGCAGCTGCCCTCCCCGCCCAGTGCCGCCGCCACCCGCTGCTGCGAGCGCTGCCGCTGCTGCGCGTCCGGTGGCCGGTCAGCCACGTAAGTGGGCCGGTGCTTGCGGCTCCAAAGGTGGAAGGCAACTGATTCTGAGGGGGTGAATACGTCCCACCCGGCCTGCCACATGCGCAGCAGCTGCAGCACTTCCTCCCCGAAAAACAGGCCTGGGAGGTCTGCAGGGTAGGGGGCCTGCACAACAGGGGGCGCGCAGCAGGCATGCAGGCACACTGTGGTGTTTGTGAGTGTGCAGGGCAGGGGCAAGGTTCGAGGGAGGGGGCACTGCATCCGGCAAGCAGCCCATTCAGAATGCAGCCGCCCCCCCACCACTGCATGCGGGTGTGGCACCACGTCATGTGCAATGGAACGGCACCATGCAAGAGGCGCACACACGATACGCGGCCAGCTGACGTGGCGGCCCACCCACCTCCTGGATGAGCTGTGACCTGCTGAAGGGCAGGCCTGCCGGCCAGAAAGCACCAGGCGCCAGCACCACAAGTAACACCCTACCCTTTACCAGCCAGTGTAGCATCTACGCAGTACCCTTAAACAGCCAGTGTAGCATCTACGCAGTACCCTTAAACAGCCAGTGAAGCATCGTCCTCACCTCCTGGATAAGCTGCGCTCTGCTGAAGGACAGGCCCGCCGCCCAGAACAGCGCAGGTGCAGGCACCGCCAGCGGCTCCCGCAGCTTGCGCCCTCGGATGCGCAGCAGCCCGTCTGGCTGCCCCCAGTGGCTGGCGCACAGCACGGCGGGCAGCGGGGCGGCGGGCAGCACAGCGTCGGGGCCCTCGCCCTGCAGGGTGGTGGAAATGCGAGTGAGGTTGAGGACCGCATGGCGATGAGGGCACTGTGGTAACACTGGCTAGCTGTCCAAATGGCTAGCTGGCTGGTTGGAACGACAAGAGGGGGAGCAAGGTATGTTTGTTTGCGGCACGCATGCCTGGCCAGGGCGCACCTCGTAGCCCGGAGGGTAGCAGGACAGCACCACGCGGGGGTGGCCCGCCGCCGCCTCCGCCTGGCACAGCATGCGCAGCAGGGCGTCGTCCCAGCCGGCCACAAAGCGCATGTGGGAATCGACCTGCACAGGCAACGTGACGATTGGAGAATAGGCACATTGCTCAAACATCCAAACTGTCGCCAAACCTTAGCACAACGACACTTGCAGTGCATTGAGGTAGGGTGAGGTCGACAGCAGGCAGGCAAGTCCCACCTGCAGGTGGAATTCTTCCCCGTCCCACAGCCGCTGCGCGAGCGCCCGCGCCTTGCAAGGGCCCGTGGCCTCGCTGGCAGGCAGCACCACCTGCCGCACCTGCAGTGTGTGTGTGTGTGTGTGTGTGTGCAGTGGATGGGCTGCCGAGTGAGCGCAGCTGCAGGCCGTGCCCCCTTGCCAGACACAGGGGTTGCACAGCACAGCACGCAGACGGTTCTCCACGGCTGCCTCCACCCGATTCACCACGACCTGCCTCCCCACTGTCCACCGCGTGCCTGTCTGAGGCTCCGGCACAGCCCTGTCCCCCCACCCAATAGCCCAGCCCTAACAGCCCTGCCCTGCCCTGCCCTGTCCTGCCCTGCCCTGCCTTGCCTGGCCCAGCCAGCGCTGGTCTCCCGCCAGGCGCATCATCCCCGCGTCCATCGGAAGCTCCAGCTGCCACACTATGGCCACGCGCACCTGCAAGTATATGGGCAAAATGGACAAGAAGCAATGCGGTCATTCGAGCATGCACTCCTCAGCTGGGCGGCTGATAAACCTGGGCAAAATGCAGGCAAGCATTGGGTTGGCCGCGGCCCAGCCATGCCCCGCAAGCTGCCATCTGCAAGGCGCTATTGAAAGTGTGGTATCCTCACTCACTCACTCACTCACTCGCTCAGGGTGAGCTGCTTTGGCAAACAAGTCCCCCAGGGTCCACTGCGCCTCGCTGTCACGGTACGCGGGTATTGAGACGAAGATGCGGCCGGGGGCAGTGATCATGCAGGCATCGAGCGCTGGCGGGGCCATGTGTTGTTGGTGCTGCTGCTGCCCCTGCTGCTGCTGCTGCCGCTGCTGCTCCGCCTGCTGCGCTGCGCTTGCAGGCGGTGCGTCAACGGCAGCCGCTGCCAGGGCCGCCGCTGCGGCCTTGACAGCAGGCGGCGGTGCCCTGCTGAACCACACAGTCACTGCATACCGCTCTGCATGGGAGGGCAGCACCTCATGAAGCAGCCTGCTATCCATGACAACCAAGCGGCCACCCACAGGGGGCACCACTGTTGCAGGGTGGCCCTCATCCAGCCCGCTGCTGATGTGGGAGGCGGGCTGAACGTGCTCTTGCCACTGCTGCTGCTGCTGCTGCCCCTGCTGCTGCCCATGCTGTTGCTGCTGCCCCTGCTGCTGCTGCCCCTGCTGCTGCTGGCCCAGCTGCGCCACTGGACCACCTGCCCCGGCTGCCTCATCCCTACTGCCACCGCCCTCGTCAGCTGCTTGCGCTGTTGTCAAGGCTACTGCTGTTGCTGCTGCTGCTGCATCAAGTGTTGATGCTGCTGCTGCTGTTGCTGCACCAGGCGGTGCTGCCCTGGCCAGGCGCAGGTCTGCTGCTGAGGCGGCACAGGGGTCGCTGCCTGTGGTGCTGTGGTTGTACACGCACAGGCTGCCGCCATGGGAGGCCTCCCAGCCTGCGGGCAGTGGAGGCAGGGGGCGTCACCCACCGGTCATGGAAGGTGAGGAACGCTGGCAGCGATCTGCGAGGTCTGGGCAGCTCGGGACTCTTGTGGATTTAGCAACTCTCAAAAATGAAGCGCATCATCGATCCATTTTGTCTCATGCCAGCAACCTCTCCTCACCTCACCTCCCTGCATGCGCACCTGCAGGCGCAAAAGAACACCACCTGCCGCTTCCCACCCCGCTCCCCTGCCCCGCCCTCCATCTCCCGCTCCTCCTGCATTCCTCCATGACCAATCCCTTGCATCCCCCCCCGGTCCACACAATCCTCACCCGGGTTCAGGTACAGGATGGCAGTCACGGAGCGGTAGGGCACACTAGCAGCGGCGTCCCTGTGCCGCACATACCGCGCGCCGCCGCCCGGGTAGCACGCCAGCTGCACAGAGGGCCGGCCGCCCACGTCGCACCCCTGCGCCTCCAGCCACGGCCGCAGCGACAGCAGGCGCCGCACAGCTGTCGCCAGCTGGCGGTGCCCGCCCGCCTCCAGGGTGCCAGGGCTGAGCCACGCCGCACGGTCGCCGCGTGAGGCCCGGTCAGACCACGTGCGCCCCTCCTCGACCTCGCAGGGCGGCGCGCCTCTCACCATGCCGGCGGCCCAGGCTTGGTCTTGCAGCACCGACCGCGCCTCCCGCTGCGCCGCCTGCACCAAAGGGGGGGCCAAGGTTTTGTGTGGCATGTTTGCTGAACCTGTAAGCCAGCCAGTCGTACTGCAGGCATACCGGCCCAACACACAGCACCCCAGATTCCTTTGCACACTCCCACCTTGGTCTCAGTTGGGTTGAGGAAGCCATCAATGACGGCCAGCCCACCGCTGAGCTGGCGCCCCCCCAGCAATGCGGGCGCTGCCGCGCCCTGCCCGCTCCCGCCAGCTGCATGCGTCTGCTCTTTGCCCTTGCCCGCTGCGGTGCTCCCAGCACCATGGGTGTGGGAGAGGTGGGGGTGGGAGGCAGGTAGAGGCCGCGGGCCGTGGCCGCCGCTACCGGCAAGGTGCCCCAAGATATTCAACTTGGCCGCATCTGGCAGCAGGGACAGCAGGCGTGGGTCCATATCTGCATTAGAGGGTGGAGTTTCGAATGCATCAGCCATGATTGTGCCTCGCACATCGCTGGGCGGAGGTCTGTATGATATAAGCGCAGGCGTTGGCGCGGCTCATCAGCGCAGGCAGCGGCGGCGGGAGCGGCGGCGGCGGCGGCGGCACATCGACAGCCCTACCTTTTTATTTTCCACGTTGACCGAGATCCTTCAGGATGTCCAGGCTTGTGTTTCTCGGCGGCAGCTTGGCCCTAGGCGGCCTGCTAGGACGGCATGGTCAATGATTCAAGGATGGAGCAGCGACAGCAGGTTGGTCGTCGACCGTGCTGCTCTGCAATAAGGCAATGGGCGCTACCACTTTCTCGACTGGCCCTAGAAAGCTTGCGACCTCCGCTCCCACCAGTGCTCAGCACGGTCAGCACTTTGCATTGGCTAGGGGTGCATTTCCACCCTCCTCATAGATATCCCGCATCCTAGCAGTTTGCCACAGTGCTGCGCAGCTCGGCAGACCAGGTCTGATCGCCATCACCCTCGAAGAGGCTCTGGGGTGGCTAGGGAGGCAACGGGGCGCGGGCACGCTTAGTCGTTATGAAGCTCACCAGGGCGGAGGCCCGGGACGTGCTGGGCGTGGAGGTGAGCGCCAGCGGCGCCGCCGCCTGCCGCCGCCGCTGCCGCCGCCCCCTCTGCCCGCCTGCCCGCGCCCTCTTTCGACATGCACTCTACCCTTGGCCGCCCATTTGCGATTTCGACCCTGACCTTGTACGTATTTCCCATCCTTCGTTGAACGCGCGCTGCCCACGCCTGCCACCCCGCCCCCGCCCCGCCCTTTGCCCTTGTGCCCCACCCGTCCCGCTGCTCCCGCCCCGCAGGAGGGCGCCAGCCATGCGGTGCTCAAAAAGTCGTTCTTCAAGCTCAGCAAGGAGTGGCATCCGGACAAGGTGGATGATGAGAAGAAGGACGAGGCGACAGCGATGTTCCAGAAGATCAATGCGGCCTACCAGGTATGTGTGGGGTGCTGGGTGCTGGGTGAGGCGTGTCTACCGCGTGCCTTGGAGGTAAGTTCGGCAATGGCTGGGGGCTGGGAGAGGCGAATTGGCTGATGGCGTTGAAGTACAGCTGGATGCGCGGAGGAGGTATGGATGGCTAGGGCTGGATCGCTTGAAGGCAGGTGCTGGGAGCACGGCGGGGGGCAGGCGCGTTGCAAGCCCACTGTGTCTTACTGATTGCACGCTCCCGTCCTGCGCCCGGCATGTCAGTTCCCTATCACACTTGGTGCCAGCGCTGGGGCAGCGGGCTGGTTCCTAAGATCAGGAGACGCGGCCCCTGCGGCCCACGATCTGCCTCTCTGCCGTGCGCACCCCTCTTCCTTGCGCGTACCACTGCCACTTGCCCCCTGCCCCAGCAGCGGCGCCATGAGAGGAGTGATTGAGGCCAACAGGCGGATTCCGTAGCTGCACGCCTCGCCACCTGGTTTACCCTGTCTTGCTCTGTGCCGCTCTCTACCGCCGCCCGCAGAAGCTGCTGAACGACGAGAGCGACGATGAGGAGGAGGTGGACACATTCAGCGATGACGAGGACATGATGCCGCCAAACATTGACATCCTGTTTGAGTTCTTCAGATACATGTGAGGCGGGGCAGGATGTGATGCGGGCGGGACCAGAACGCCGATGGGCTCAGACTGGTGGGCTCCCTGGCACCTGTCCGCTGCCGCCACCGCCCACCCCTGTTGTGGCCCACCTGCCCCTTGTGGTAAACCCCACCCTGGGAACGAGATGGTGCAGGTGGAGCAGGATCAGCAGCTGGCCACCCTCCGATACCTATTCCGTGCAAGATCCGCGCCGCCCTTGTGCCCCTCTCCCCCGGCCCTCATCCTCTGCATGTCAATCTGTGCCCGTGTGTCTGTGTTGTTTTGCAGGGAGGAGAAGATGCGGGCTGAGCGTGAGAGGCGTCGCTCCCGCGGCGGCCGCAGCACGGTTGGCGGCATGTTTGGCGGGCCGGGCGGCCGGCCAGGCATCATGGTCGGGCCGGGCGGCATCCACATCGTGTTTGGGCCGCCGCCGGGGGCGGGAGGCTTCGGCGGCGGCATGGGCGGCTTTGGATCGTTCATGGGGTGAGAGCAGAGGGGTCTGAGGCATTGTTTATAGTCATGGGGAGTGTGTTGTAAAAAAGCAAGGTGGCGGTTTTGGGCGGTGCAGGGGCCGACTTGGGCGGGTTTGGGACATTCATTCGGGTAGGGCAGCAAGTGCGGCGTGTGGGCAGGGGTGGTGGGTAGCATGGGTGCAGGGGTGCCGCTGGCACCATGCTGATTAAATTGAGGGGAATAGGAGTGCCTGCTGCTTGGCCGCTCACCCTGCCTTCCACCCCTTCCTACCTGCAGCCCGGAGGGCGGCGGCTACGGCGGCGGCGGCGGCGGCGGCTATGGCGGAGGCGGGCGCAGCAAGCCCCACCAGCCGCGCGGCGGCAACCAGCGCTCGCGTTACTATGGTGCGCAGCGCAGCGCACCACCTCACCCGGCTTGCCCTCTGTATGCTTGCCACCTGCTTGCCGGCCTGCGTGCTGCCGCAGCTGCCCGACTTCCCCGCACACTTGGGTATGCCAGTGACGCCGTTGTGTGTTTCAGCAGAACCCGCTTGCTCCCCCTGGCGCACCGCTGCCGACCTTGTTTGCTGTGAAGAGCGCGTCAAACTAGCACCCCATCAGTCCCTGCCCCTGCGCAACCTCCGCTCACCTCTCCCTCCCACCCTCTGTTATTACCTCAATACCTGCAGAGAGCAATGAAGATGATGACGACTACTCCATTCGCACTCTACTCCTGCGCGTTGTTACCCCGATTGTTTCTACGTTCATCAATTTGCAGAGAGCGACGATGATGACGATGACTACTCGATTAGCAGCGAGGACGACGACGAGTACGAGCGCCGGCAGGAGCGCATGTTCATGTGAGCACGGGGGAGTGCAGTGGGCAGGAGTGGGGAGTGGAGTGGGCACCTTGGGTGCGACGCTTCGCATTCGAACGGTTGCCTGCCAGGAGGCACGCTCATGTGAGCACAGCCTGGCAGCGCAAGTCTTGCTGCGACCGGCAGTGTGCTTCTATCGGTGTGATCGGATCTCATGAGGAAATGGGGGCCTGCGCGTTGATGTCTGCGCAGGGGCAAGGCGGGGTTGAGCGGGAGCGCACACGTGCTCTTCGCTGCACGTGTCGGGTAACAAAGCGCTGCCATGCCATCACTGCCCATCGACGCCCCACCCACCCACGTGTGCTCACCCCTGCTCCCTGCTCCCTGCAGGCGCATGAAGGCGGAGGAGCGCGCGGAGGAGCAGGACCGCGTGCGCCACCAGGTGGGTGGCAGCCTGCCCGGGTTGCAGCCTGCCATGGGCCCGCATCCTGTGATGTACAGGAGACCTTGTGTGACATATCAGTGACTTGCCGTTGGTGGGTGGCAGCCTGCCAGCACACCACTCAGGTGGAAGTCATGGGCATGGGGTACGCGTCATGTATGACAAGGCAGCGGCTTGCCGTTGGTGGGTGCACCGTCTTGCATGTGCGGTGGGTGCCCGCATTTGGCTCATTCCTGGCAGCCCGATGGCCCCGCCCGTCTCTCTGCCAGACCACCCGTGCGCCATCTGGTGCCTTGAGTCTGGCCCGCCTGGGGCTCACTTCTTTCCCGCCACCCTGTCGCCTCTCCCCCTCTGCCTCGGCAGCACGGCGAGGGTAGCCCACTGTGCGCTGTCCTTGTCCCTTTTTCCGTTGGGCATTCCTCTTCTTGCCCTCTTTTGGAAGTAGTGGGCAGCAGCTGCCTGTGCACGAAACCTCACTGTCCGTGTCCGCATCTCCCACCCTTTCCTTGCAAAACAGTACGATGAAGCCAACCGGCGGCGGCGCGAGATGCAGGCGCGAGATGAGCGCTGGCTGGCGCAGCTGGCGCGCCCCGCACGCGTCGCATTCAGGCAAGCAGGGCCAGCAGCAGCAGCAGCGGGAGGCACCTCCTCCTGCCCTTATGCCCTCATGCCCTCACGCCCCTGTGCCTTTGGTGCCTGCCTGCCTCCTGCCCTCATCCTGCCGCCCCTCCTCCGGGGCCTCCTCCCTCCTTCCCCCCTCCCCCCCCCCACCTCTTCCTCCTGCCTGTTTACATCCCCCCCTCCCTCCCTCCATCCTTCCCCTCCATCCACCCACCCCTCACGTTGACACCCTCCCGCCCCCCTTCCTCTCCCTCTCCGCCTCACCCCACCCCACCCCTCCCGCAGCGACTCCTCCATCACCCTGAGCGTGGACCGGGGCAAGCAGAGCCGCATGGCCAGCTTCCTGTCTGGCAAGGTGGGAGGGGGGTGGGCACAAGGGAGGGTGGGATGGTGCAAGGGTAGGTGGAAAAGGGTGGTGGCAGGCACAGCCACATGGACAGCTTCCTGTCTGGCAAGGTGCCGGGTTGGTAGAAGGGAGGGGGGACCTTGGGTGGGGCAAGGTGAGACAGGGTTGTGGCAGTGGCAGGCAGAGCCTCATGGCCGGCTTCATGTCAACGCAGAGCTGGGAGGGATGAGGGGCACACACCGTAGGGCAGGTGTAGCCAGGGGTGGTGCCCTCTCATCCCACCTTGTCCCCCAGCCGTGTCCCCTTGCCTCCCCACCCTTCTCCGCCCCCCCGCTGCCACCTGCGCAGCTTCCCGACTGCTTCTTCTGGGAGCTGCAGTACCGCCCCATCATCCCCAGCCACCCGCCGGGCGCCTGGCAGGAGATGGCGGTGGCCAATGGAGGGATGGAGGTGGAGGTGGAGGGGCTGGAGCCGGGGACCAAGTACGCCTTCAGGTGAGCAACCACAGATGGCGTTTGCTGGGGATTGTGGTGAGTCGAGGAGTGGTGGCTCAAAACACGGGCTGGAGCCTGGGACCAAGTACGCCTTCAGGTGAGCAACCGGCACCGTTGGCTGGGGATTGGTGCGGCTTGAGAAGCGGTGTCTCAAAGCAGGGCGTGGAGGTGTACGTTGGGGGGGCTGCGCCTGGGACCAAGAACGCCTTTAGGTGAGGGGAAGGCAGGCTGTGAGAGGTGGGGTAGGGTTTTAGGGGCTAGGGTTTAGGGTTTTGGGTGGGTCCCCCCCCCACCCCACCCACCCCTAGGTGGTGGTGGTTGAGGGCGGCACCCTGCCCCAAGCCTTTCAAAACTTCGGAATGGTTACAGCTTAGTGCGGAGCGCAGCCTCTACCACCCTGGCATGTTGGGAGAGCTCGCCGCCTGCCGCTGCTTGCGTGATCTCCCACCCCCTCCCGTCCGGCCACTGTCCTCCAGGGCTCGCCCTTGCAAGCAAGAGGAGGCGCAGGGGGAGGAGCAGGAGGCCACCATTCTGTGTGGGGAGTGGAGCGTGGAGGCCCAGTACTCGACCAGCGGTGTGGCCCCGCAGCGCGCCAGCACGGCCAACGCTGCAACGACCGCGGCTGCCGCGGCTGCAGCCGCTGAGAAGGCTGCTCAGAAGAGCCAGCGCAAAGCCAAGCTGGCGGAGAAAGCGGAGCTGCAGCGTGCACAGCAGGCGGCTCGTGCAGAGCAGGCGGCGGCGGCGGCGGCGACGCAACGGGCGGAGGAGGCTGAGAAAGAGAAGCGGCGGCAGGCGGCCATTGCTGCCGCGCAGGCAGAGTACGAGCGGGAGGCGGAGGCGGCGAGGCGCAAGGCGGAGAGGGAGGCTGCCGAGGCGGCTGCACGCGCGCAGGCCAAGGCAGCGGCGGCATCTCAGGCGGCGCAGGCCGCTCAGGCAAGGAGGAACAAGAGCAGCGGGCAGCTGGCGGCAGGCAGCGGCACGGCAGCGGCCGGGGCCAGCGGCAGCGGCAGCGCCGGCCCCAGCCGCACGCCCAGCGGCATCAGCCGCAGCATCTCTGGCGTCAGCACGGGCAGCGGGGGTGCCATGGGCGCGGGCGCTGCTAGCACAAACGACTCGCAGGCGGCGCGGCCCTCGTTCACGGCTCCTCCCACAGACCCAGAGTCCATCCCCCCAGAGTTCCGCCTGCCCGAAGACTACCAGCCGCAGCTGCCCGCACAGCACAGCACAGCGCGGGCGGGCTCGCAGGCAACTGGGCGGGCACAGGCTGCCAAGCCGCCAGCCGGCCCGGCGGCCCGCCCAGCAATGGTGGCACCCACCAGGCGCTCACAGATTGTGCGCCCCGCTGTGAGTGTTGGCAGTGTGGGCACTCCTATTACTCAATCCCTGTGCTGTGCTGTGCTGTGCTGTGCCTTGCTGTGCCCTGCTGTGATCTTCTCCAACCAGGCGCTCGCAGATCGTGCGCCCCGCGTTGCGTGGTAATGTTGCGGGCCTGGCAGGGCATGGGGCCAGGTGGTTGACTTGCCGCCACCTGCTGCTGATCCGTGTGCTATGCGGTGCTGTGCTCCGCTGCGCTGTGCGATCGTCACATTCGTCTTGGCAGCACCGAAAGGACACAACCAACAGCCGCATCTGCCGCCTCACTTGCAGACCCCCTTGCCTGCACTGCCCCCTTGCTTGCTCATTCCGCAGGGCGGCTTCGACGGGCGCCCCTCCTCCGTGGGCCTGGCGGCCGCCAGCGGTGACGTGGCGGCCGCCGGCGCGCTGGCTCGGGAGGCTGCAGCCCACGGGATGAGCGTGGACCAGTACCGGGCCTACCAGGAGGATCTGGCAATGCAGGAGGCAATCCAGGTGGGCAGGCGCGGCGTGCCTTGTGCTCGTGGGTTGGTTCCATTTTCGAGGGGCGGGGCTGGGGGCCCGGGCCACGTCTCAGCTACAGCAGGGTGTATCAGGAGGATCCGGCGCTGCAAATGGTGGTCAAGACCGGGTGGGATGTGAGGGCACTGTGAGAAGTAGGCGTTGTGAGGGTGGAGGTGCCTTGCCCTTCTGCAGCATCCTGCTGTCCCCCCTGCTTCAAGACCCCACTGCGCTGGCCAGTGTCCCAACTGCTCCCTGCCCTCTCTGTTCACTTGCTGCAGATGAGCCTGGCCCTGGAGGAGAGCCTCAAGATGGCTGAGGAGCAGCAGCCGCAGATCGAGGTGAGCCACGGGGTGCCCTCAGAGACATGTGTATGCAGGGGACCAGGTGGCGACCAGGTGGGACCAGGTGGGCGAGGTGAGTGGCGGGGTGTATGCAGGGACGGCAGAGCGAGGGCGTGAGAGAGAAAAGGGCCGGGGGTGTGGGCAGCCGCCGTTGGAGGTGGGTATGGTGAGTTGGTGGGGAACTGCGGTGTGAGGAAGCGAGGAGGATGGCCGCCTGTTCACAGCCACAGAGGCAGGCAGGCAGGCAGGCAGGCAGGCAAGACGTGGGTGGGACTGCCGGCAACGGCAGGGCCACCCAGCACAACGCTACCGCACCACCCTCTCAACGCCGCTGGTTAGCTGTCTGCATGCTGCTGCAGTAAGTGCCAAGTTGGCCCCGGCCCCGCGTGGACCCCCCATCCCTCGTGTCACAGCTCCCTGCCCTGCTCCTGTGCTGCTCTGCGCAGGTGGAGAGCCCTGCTCAGTTCCCAACGCTGGGTCCCGCCCCCGGCGCCCCCGCCCCGCCGCCACTGGGCCCCGCGCCAGGGGCAAGGCCCCTCAGGGCAGCCCCACCACAAGCGCAGGCGCCGCCAGCGCAGCGGCCCGCAGCAGCGCCCCAGGCCTCATCGGCCCAAGCAGCGCCGCTGCCGGCACCGCCAGGGCCCCGACCCGGATCACGTGGCCAGCAGGCGCAGAAGGCTGCGCCACAGCCAGCGCCGGCACCTGCGGCAGCTGCGCCCTCGGCGCCTGGTGCAGCCCGCAGCGAGTCGGCAGAGGGTGCTGGCAAGGGGCGCGGGAAGAAGGCCGCTCCAAAGGGCAAGGCGCAGGCGCAGGCGCAGGCGGCACCAGGAGGCGTGCAGGCGGTGGCGGCGCCGCCGCTGCCGTTTGGCTTTGCCCCTGCCAGCGGCGCCCCACCGCAAGAGGAGGGAGACGGCGAGTCGCAGCAGCAGCGGGGGGCCGAGCGCCCCGCCCGCCGCGTGCGTCCCGGCTTCACGGCATATGCGCCCCCGCCCTACCGCAGCGGGCAGGCTGCTGGTGCCGAGCCGGCCAACGACAGCCCCGCCGATGCCCATGCCAGCGCTGACCTGGCACTCAACGGCGCCAGCTCAGCTCCGCCAGCTCATCCGGCAGCCAAGCCGGCAGCCAATGTCGTGCTGGTGCCCAGGGCGGCAGCCAAGGCTGGCAAGGGCAAGCCTGGCAAGGCCGGCAAGCCTGGCAAGGCGGCGGCGGCAACGGCAACGGCGATGGCGCAGCCGGAGACAGAGGCTTTGGCTGGCGAAGATTATGGCGTGGCGGCAGTGTACAGCGAGCCGTACAGCGAGCAGTACAGCGAGCACTATGACCAGCAGTATAACCAGCAGTACAGCTACCCGGAGGCACAGCAGGCGTATGCTGACGCCGGTACGGGCGCTGCAGCAGCAGCTGCGGCCCCAGCCGAAGATGGCACGGCCAGCAACGGCCCCGCAGCTAGCACGCTGCTGCCGCAGCCGCCGCACGTGGCACAGCCAGCCCAGCCCTACGACTACGCTCCCCAGCAGCAGCAGTACCAGCAACAGTACCAGCAGCAGTATCAGCAGCAGTACCAGGAGTACCAGCCCGGCTACGCTCCCCAGCAGCAGTATGCCTACCCGCAGCAGCAGCAGTACAGCTACGAGGCGCCCTCCGCGGCAGCACCCAACACGGGCGACTTCCAGGCACAGCAGGCGCAGCAGCCGGCTACTCCGCAGTACTACCAGCCGCAGTACCAGCCGGCCGTCGAGGGCGGCGCGGAAGTGGGCCAGGGCGGACAGGCGGGCCCGCTTGTGCAGCAGGTTGGCGAGGGGCGGTTCATCGCTTACTCTCACCCGCAGGCGCAGTACACGCACGCCCCTACCGCCTACGGCTACCCTCAGGCGCCGCAGCAGGGTTACAGCGCCGGTGCCGGCCAGGAGCAGCCGCAGCAGCAGTACAGCCAGCAGTACGGCCAGCAGTACGACCAGCAGTACAGCCAGCAGTACTATCAGCAGCCCCAGCAGGCACAGCAGGCACAGCAGTACTACCAGCAGCAGGCGCAGCAGGGGTACTACCAGCCCTACCAAGCGTCAGCCGCCCAGGCGCAGCCGGGCACAGCGGCTCAGCAGGCGACTGCTGATGTCTCGGCAGCTGCTGCTGCACCCACCTCTGGCGGCGCTCCCGCCTACACTTTCCTCTACCAGCAGCCCAGCACTGCCGGCGCCGGCGCCAGCTCAGCTGAGTATGGTACTGCCACCCCTGCTACGGACAACGGCAGCAGCTATCAGCAGGTGCAGGTGCAGCCAGACACGCCCGCCTTGGTGCAGCCCCCGCCTGCGCCGCGCGCCGGCGGATACAACCCCCTGAAACACGCGGGCGGCGCCGGCGGCGGCCGCAGCCGGCCGGGCAGCGTGGCGGGCGCTGCACCCGCGTACAACCCTCTGGCCAGCGGCAGGGGCAGCGGCGGCAGCGGCGGCCCCGGGGGCAACCTCGCGCACCTGTTCCCTGGTGCCAAGTGAGGTGCAGCATCTGTGCAGTGCTCAGGCCCAGCAAAGAGTTCCCCACAGGTGCCACGGTCCTGCCCTGGCTGCAGCGGCAAGCAGCAATCTTACGCCCCCGCCGCCCATCGGGCGCCTGTAACAAGTGCCACCCAAGCTTACATGTTCCACAATTCTCTTCTCTGCTGCTCAAGCCCCCCTCTCTCCGTGCTTGCTCTTGCTATCCATGCCCTCAACGCTGCTTCCTCACTTGGGACAACATCCCCAGCTCCTCAGTTGCGCTTTTCTGGCAGCTGCCACCACGTGCTCCTCCTCGCTTGCTTGTAACGCTTGCAGTGTCTGGCACGCAGTGGGCAGCATTGAGTGTGTGGGGGTGAGTTGGGTGGTTGTAATGGTGCCGGGGCGTCTGGTGGGGCGAATCAAGTCGGTGTAAACCTGTTGATGACATGGCTTTTGCTTTCCAGTGCACTGACCCCCCATGATTGAGAGGGGGCCAACACGAGATACCCACCTGCTTTCCAAGGAGCCTGCTGTGCTGGTAACTGAGACAAAAGCTCTGCCCCGACTCGCAAACTCCTTGTGTTGCTTCCAAACGCCAGGCAGATAACAGGGGCACTACGGGCCCAGGCGGGCAGGCAAGCTCCTGACTGACTGTCCACTGATGCCACACCATTCCTGGACATTTGGAGCCTATTCTAACTGACTATCCAAATGTCAAATGTAGATGACCTAACAAGCACAATGTCGGAAGGTGGGTCAGGTCGGCTGGCACGGCTTCAGGCAAGCACCGGCGCCAGGAAGGTGCAAGCTTCTGCGCCTGGTGAGCCACTCGCTGTCAGAAAGAGCATTCAGGAAGTTGGAACATTACATACACGTTTTTCAGACAAATGTAGGGTGCATGCAGCGCAGGAAGCCGGCGCGCAGGCCGGCATGCCGCGGCATGGGGGCAGGGGCGAATGACCTGGCGCCGCCGCCGCCCCTGCCCCTGCTGACCAGCGGGCCGGAAGCAGGTCGCTGGGCGCTGATCGAGCCGTTTTCTTGGGCTCCCGCCCCAATACCGTAACCATGGGCCTGCTAAAACACAAAGGGCAGGCTAAACAAAAGTTCGTGTATGCCATCTACGTACACACGCTGTCCTGGCCCTCGGAAGAAGGATCCTCCCTATGCGTCACGTATGAACGAGGAAGCAGCCACAGCGGGAGCACCCGGCGGGCGGCGCCTTCCCCGCGAAGAGCACCGGGCGGCGCTGTGTATGTGTTTGAGGAGCAGCTGGCGCTGCCCGTCACGCTGTTCCAGGTGCGTCGAAGCGCCCTTGGCGTGACCTGCTTTGTGCCCCGTCGGCTGCCGCCAACCGCCGCCGCTCCCGCCTGCCGCCACTGCCGCCGCCGCTGCCGGAACAGCAAGCCCTGCGAGCCGGCATCGATGCAGCCGTCGCCTGCACTGCCTGTGCAGGATGCGGCGGCGACACGCAAGGCCAGCAGCATCCGCGGTGTAGGCCCCTTCCTCCCCAAGGAGCTTCTGCTGGCTGTGTCCCGCACCGATGCCTCGGGCAGGCCAACAGGCAAACCACTGGGCAAGGTGACACTCAACCTGTCGGATTATGCGGCAGCAGATGGGCGAACCCAGCAGGCTTTCACGGTCGCGCCGGCAGGCGGCAAGCTGCTGCTGACAATCGGGTGAGTTCTGCCCGCCTGTGCGTCAGGCGCGGCGCTCAGGGGCCACGTCAACTGGTGGTGCCGTGCTGCGGCCAACACCGTCTGGTTGCCTGCAGTCAGTGTGGGGTGCCGGGTCGCCTGGGTGCTGCGGAGGCCTAGGCTTGGTCTCACACACATGTACTGCTTGCAAGCAACAGGCCTGCCCTTGCACATGACCATCAGTGTGCGCTGCTCTCCCGCCTGCCTGCCTGCCTGCCTGCCGTCGTGCAGATGTTGCGACAGCAGCCACGCCAAGGCTGGCGCCGCTCTGTCTGCCGGCACCTCGCTCTCCATTTCCAGCATGGGCACGGAGGCGGAGACAGAGGGCCTGCCCACCTCTATGAGCACAGACGAAGAGGGTGCGCTGGGCAGGAGGGGGTGCTATTGCAGGCTGTGGTCGCAGCTCTTGCCAGGCACACGCTGGTGCCCTGCCCCCGGCTTGCATGCTGTGCCGTCCCTGGTGTGTACTTCTGCCGTTGCTGCATGCAGCCCCTGCAATCTGAGGTCACAGTGTGTGTCTTGGTGGCAGGAAAGCATGGTGTTGCTGACGTAGGAAGGTCCTGCATGCATGCTGTCCCCCGGCTGCAGGCGCCAGCCGTGCCACCAGCCCGAGCCCCGGCGGCTACAGCCGGCCAGCCAGCGCTTTGGCGGGCCTATCAGCTGTGCCCGAAGACCTGCCTGCAGAGCTGTCCCTCAAGCAGCTTCCAGCGGATGGCTGGAGGCAGGCGCAGGCGGGCGCAGCGGCAGCGGGCGGGGCCCAACAGCAGCAGCAGCCGCCGCAGCCGCAGCCGCAGCAGCGCTCGCCTGCAGCAGCGGCGCCAGCAGCGGCGCCAGCGGCAGCGGTGGCAGCATCAGAAGGGCGGCCGGGTCAGCAGTTTGATGACGACGGGTTCCTGGTGGATGAAGAGCTGGAGCCGTCGATTGAGGTGAGGCGCTTGCTGTCAGTGTCAGGCCAACAGGAGCTTCCTCTGCAGCATGCTGTGTCATGCTGTGCCAACTGCTGGCGGATGCCGCGCTGTGCCCGTCTTTGGAGCTGGGCATGAGGAGCAGCTTCAGCCATATTGCTGGCAAGAGTGGCATGCAGTGAGAAGCTGCGCATGCCTGTGTCATGCACTGACTGGCATGCACATCGTGCCATGTTGCGGTGCCGTCAGTGGGCGGTGGTTCTTGGCACGAGCGCCAGGGGTCGTTTGAGGATACCAGTCCAGCGGGAGTCCAGTGGTGCTGCTGCTGCTGAATTGCATGTGATGCGCTGCTATTTAACATCGCACCTGTTCCTGCTTGCTCCCACCATGGGTGCCTGTGCATGCGCCACATGTGCCGCCTCACCACCCGTCACCTCAGCACTCGCCGCCCTCATCACCCGTGCCTGCAGGCCTCTGCCGGCGTGCGGCGCAACCTGGGATCAGCCTTGGAGCAGGCAGAGGCGTCAGAGGCAGGCAGCCAGCCTCCCGAGGCAGGCAGCGCGGCTGCGGCAGAGGTGCAGAGCCGGCCAGGCATTGGCCTGGAGGGCCAGCTTGGCGCGGCGGCAGCAGCAGGAGGGGCAGCAGCGATGCTGTCACACGCGGGTTCGGGCGCATTTGCGCGGCTGAGGAGCGGCGGTGTGGCTGGTCGTGCGCCAGGCACGCCAGCAGATGTTGTGCGTGCTGCGTCGCTGACGCCAGAGCCCGCCAGCACTGGCCAGCAGTCCAGCCTGTCGGCAGCGGGCGACCCCACCGTGCCCTTCTCGGTGCCGCCCAGCACCAGCCGGCGCTTTGCCCAGCGTGACGGTGCAGGCGGCGGCAGCAGCCGCCGCTGGGCGTGGCGGCGCGACGGCGGCGGAGCGGCTGCACCCGGTGCTGCAGCTGCCGGCGCGTCTGCCTTCCAGCGGGCGCGCCTGGCCTCTGCATCCCGCCCAGAATCCCCACAGAGCGATGCCACCAGCGCCTCGGGCGCTGCCGTGTCGGCACCAGGGGCAGCGGATGCCTCTGGCCTCTCGGCTGGCAGCGTTGGCAGGCCCGGCAGCAGCCTGGGCCTGACCTCCCGGCACAACACCACTTCAGAGGACGCAGCTGCCGGCGGCACGGCGCCCACACAGAGCGGGTCGGCGCCTGCGCCGGCGGCCTCGGCGGCCTCTGCAGCGGCGGCGGGTGGCATCAGCCAGTTCCAGCTCGTCTCCCAGGCCTTTGGAGTGTCTGCTGGTGGTGGTGGGGGTGCTGTGGACTTCCCGGCTGCCGTGCCGCGGCCACGCTCGTCCACCGGTGCATCGGGTCAGCTGCGGACAGCCATCTCTCTGCTGGGAGGCGGCGACTCGTTTGCGCTGCCCAGCCCGGACCAGCAGCGGGGCAGCACTGCGCTGGTGCTGGAGGCGCTGCTGCAGGAGCTGCGCTCGCTGGCGGCGCTGGAGGTGGGGGAGGGAGGGAGGTGAATGGGGGAGGTAGGGGTGAGGAAGGGGGGAGCTCGCAGTCAGTCAGTGTGCACCCTGCATGCCCCCGCTCCCGCCTACCCCACCGTATCCGTCCCTGCCGCCACCCCTCCCCTCCCCCCTGCAGTCTGCCGTCTACCTGGCGGGCGGGCGCAAGGCCTTTTCCGGCGACCCACGCCAGCTGCACACCCCGGCGCGCCGCATCGCCAGGACCGTCATCAGCCTGGGGCCCCAGGAGGGGCTGGACTTTGGGCTGCAGGCCATCCGTGCCATCCAGGCCACCGCAGGAGGGGCCTCTGGCGACCTGCACAGGTGCTGATGGCGGTGGTGGTGGGTGGGTGGTGGGTGTATAGATGAGCAGGCGGAGAGGGGTGTTTTTCCAGTGTAGTGAGATGGGTGAAGCGTCTGTAGGGGTGCAAGCAACTGGGGAGGTTCAGGACTGTGGGATGCGCACAGCACCACCTGCACTTGGGATTCAGTAAGCTTCAGGGTTTGCCAGCCTGTGCACGTGTGTAAGCTGCGCGTGCTAACCCTGCTGTGCCGTGCGCTGTGCAGGCTGACCTACTGGTGGAGCAACGTGCTGCAGCTGCGCCCGCTGTTCTGGGCGCTGTTCCACGGCGACAGCCTGGGCCAGCCAGCGGCGGCGGCAGCAGGGCGCAGCGGGCGGTGGGAGGACGAGGCGGAGCGGCAGGGCAGTGAGCAGCTGTCGCCCCGGGCGGCGTTGGCGGCAGCGGCGGCGGCGCGCACCGCGGCGGTCAGTGGACCAGAGTGGATGCAGGCAAGTTGGGGGGTGGGAGCGGCTGCACATGCAGCAGTGACACAAGGGCAGCAGCACCGGGGCAGAGGGAGGCAGCTGTTTTCAAAGGACAGTGAGGTCACACTGCCTGGGGCCTGCTGGCTTAGCGCTCCCCTCCCTTGCCCATCAGCTGCCGTGCGCTGCCTGCTCCCCTCCCCCCGCCACAACTCCTCCCCACCAGCAGGTGCCGCTCTTTGCTGCCTGCGTGGCCTCGAGGCCTGGTGCTCTGATTCGGATCGCTCAGCGCCCGCCTCCTACCGCCAACCCCAACTACCAACGTTCTGTCTGATGCCCCCCCACCCCAGCAGGTGCTGCTCCCCCAGCTACGTGACCTCGAGGCCTGGCTGTTTGCCGAGATGCTGAAGCACCTGTGGTGGCGCGTGCTGCTGCAAAGCGTGGCAGCGGTGCAGCCAGGCAGGCAGGTCACCGCCTCTGGCGCCGCCTCCCCAGCAGCAGCCGGGCCCTCGGGGTATGGCAACGGCAGCATGAGGTCTGCCAAGTCGGCGCCCCACTTGGCGCACACCGGCAGTGGCGCCAGCGAGCTGCACAGCCCGGCCACGCGGCAGGGCACGCCGCGCAGCTTTGAGAGCCCAGAGGTGCGTGGCTGGCTGGCTGGGTGGATGGGTGGATGGTGAGTCAGCGTGCAGAGCGGGTGGGGAAGAGACCCGTGGTTCCTATCCTAGCTGGGGGGCTGGCAGCCTGGATAACCGCCAGGCTGCACTCGCGGATGCATTGTTTTCGCAGCTCTCAATTCGTCTTGCTGTGCGCCCGCCGGCTCTGTCCTCACTGGTCTGCTTGTTCAATCCCGCTCATTCTACCCGTCGCGCGCGTCAATCTGCCCTTCCTTTTCTACTCCCCGGCAGCAGGAGGAGGCGGTGCTCCGCTGGCTGCTGGGGGGGGGGGGGTACCGGCCGCAAGCTTGCTGGTTGACACCTGCACTCACTGCAATCTTGCCCTCCCCTGCTTGGGTGTGTGCAGGAGGAGGCGGTGCACCGCTGGGTGCAGGGGCTGCGTGGGGTGGAGCGGGCGCTGCGGGACACCTGCCGCCCCGCCCCCGCGCCACGTCAGCACCTCGCCCTGCTGCACCGCCAGCTCATCGTGGCCCTGCTGCGCCGGCTGGACACCCTGCTCTTCAGGTGCGGTTGAGTGTGTGAGTCGTCGCAGGTCAGCCTGGGGAGGGCACTTAAGCTCAGCCTGGTAGGGTTGGGAAGTAGAAAGAGGAGGGCTGCTGCACAGCCAGCTCATGTTGGCTTGTTTGTGGAGACGCATTCTGAAGAGACGTCTGGTTCGGGTCGGGCTCCTCTGGGGCATGAGAGCCCCACGGCAGCGGTGGAGGGAGATGAACGGGCACCTCCTGCTGTACCTGCTGTCGTTTGTACCTATCGCATGCTCCTGTCCTGGCCTGTGCAGGAAGCTGCTGGCGGAGGAGGGCTCCGACTCCTCCCCCCGCCAGCCGCTGCGCCTGCCCAGCATGAGCGGGCGCGGCGCGTTTGAGCGCACCGCCGACGCCGACGAAGTGCTGGGGCTGGGGGGGGCGGAGGCGGCGGCGGCGGGGCTGCTGGACCCCAGCGTGCTGCCCTTCCAGAGGTGAGCACGGGGGGCGCAGAGTCTGCTGGTCAAGGGATTGGGAGCATCAGAGGGAGGGCCAGGTGTGTGCAGCCGGGTCCGGTGGATGATGCCAGCGGGTTCGCCTTTCAACCCGGCGAGGGAAGCGGCGGGGCGGGTGGAAGGGCGCCTACCAACCTGCCATAGCCCTCCCCGTCCCGTATGTCACACCTCTCTGGCCACGCGTTGCTTGCTTGCAGGGGCGCCCTGACCTTCAGCACGGGCGTTCACCTGAAGATGGCGGTCAGCCGGCTGACTAGCTGGGCTGCCGACTGCGGGGTGAAGGAGGACCGCCTGCCGCAGGTACTGGGTGCTGGGCACTCTGTCCGGGACCCCTGCCGCGTGGGTGGGTGTGGGACACGGCTTGCCACCTGCCTGCATGCTCACCCCCTCCCCTGGCCCCTGTGTTGTGTGCACCTCCTGGCAGCGCCCCGCTTTATGCCTGCACGATGTGTTGTGCATGCAAGCCATGGCCCCCTGCGGCACACGCACACATGGCAAGGCCATCTGGCTGACTGCGGGCACCCACCCACCCGTGCGCTCCCACCCGGCGCCATGCCGCAGGCCGCACGCAGCACGGAGATGAGCGACTACCGCCTGTTCCCCTGCCTGCGCGCCACAGCAGACCTGCTCATGATGCCCAAGGAGGTGGGTTGGCTGGGTGGGTGGGTGGGTGGGCAGGAGGCAAGCAGTGGTCAACAGTATCCCTCTACTTATCTGCTCTTGAAACATACTTGGCCAGGCTGTTGACAAGAGGGGCAGCACCGGGCGTGCGTGCGCGTGCTGCCAAGGATGCGGGGGTATGGGTGGGCAGGTAGGGGGCAGTCATTAGCCCCTTCTCTCCCTGCCGCCGGAAACAAGGCAAACAACAGGTAGGGCAGCCCTCTGTCTGTCTTCCCCCTCTGCTTCCTCCATACAAACAGCCCAGCCAACTTTCATATGCGCATGTGTGTGCTGCAGGTGCTGACGGACCGCGAGATGCGGCGGGAAGTGGTGCCCGGCCTGCCCCTGCACCGCATCTGCCAGCTGCTGCAGCGCTTTGAGCCGGATGAGTGCGCGCCCGACCCGCTGCCGCCGGGTGGGTGCCAGCGTGGGGTTGGACACAGGTTTTTTGCTGTGGGTGGGGTGGGTTGTTCCCCGTCGTTCTGGGCTGGTGCCGCTTGATTCCTGAGGGTGGAGGCGGCATGCGAGCTGTTGTTGGGGTGAATGTAGGTCGCGAGCGGCGGTGCCAGCAGCGATTTCCTTCCGCAGTCTGTGTCTTCCCAGCTCTGCGCCTGTGTTGCAGCTGCTGCCTCCCTGTTGCTGCCAATGTGTCTTCCCGCCGCCTGTGTCGTAGCTGCTGCCTCCCTGTTGCTGCCCACGTGTGTCCTTCCTTGTACCTGATGGAGCGCCCTGTTAGAGCTGCTGGTGCAGCACCTTGTCAGGCCTGCTGGGGGCTGACGCAGATACAGCTTGTCGCGCTGCTGGGGCACCCCGCTTGGCATTGCCACCCCCAATGGTGCGCTGTTCCCTCCCCAACCCACTCATGCCCCACCCCAAGGTGTGCTGTTCCCTCCCTAACCCAGCCACCCCCGGCCCCCAACCCCCACATGCATCTGCAGGCCTCTTGGAAGCGCTGCAAAGCGAGAGCCCACGCAGCGACGGCAGCACCCCCTCCCCCACCTACAAATCTGGGGAGGAGTACCTGCCGCCTGCCGAGGCCGCGCTGCTGGCAGACGGTGCGTGAGCAGGGGCCGGTAGAAGAGTGAGGCAGCAACCAAGGCAGCCCTGCCAGTGTTCTGGGCCACTCGGGGATGGCCCCATGCAGCGCTCTGCGTGCTGTGCACTCCCGCTTGGCAACACGGACTTTCTGTTGCAACCACGTACGCTTTACGCATGTGGCACACATTGATGAGCCATGCTGTGGCATGCTGTGCTGCCTGCCTCGCTGCCTCTGCAGGCGTGACCGAGCCGGTGAGCCTGGAGATGGGGGAGGAAAGCGAGGATGAGCTGGACTCCCTGGCGGCGGTGCACAGCATGCACAGCAGCTCGCCGGCTGACCTGGCGCCTTATGACAGCGGGGCGGCGGCGGCTGGCCCGGCAGAGGAGCTGCGCGCCTCGCGCTTTGCGCTGCTGCGGGATCTGTGGTCCGCCACAGGCTGAGCTGCGCCTTCCAGGCTGAACTGCGCCTTCCAGGCTGAGCTGCGCCTTCACTTTGCAGCTCTGCCTCGGGGCCCGCGATTTGCTGTGAACACCACTTTCTGCCCAACTGGCCAACCGACTGCTTGCGTGACCAGCGCTTAATTGTGGTTTGCGCCTGGTACTTGCCCGTTTTGTGACCTCAAGGGTGGCTGCCGTGAGAACAGTGATCAACACATGTTGCGCTCACGGCAGGAGCAGCCGCTGAGGCTACCCACCGGCGCACTGATGTGGCCATGCCGTGCCCCAGTGCAAGCAGGATTGTTGCACTTGCGATCGTGCTGCAGCCAGGTTACAGCTCCAAAAAAGGAGAAAAGCCAGCCATTTGAATCCATGGTTCCACAAGGGGAGTTGGGAAGAATGCAGGGACACGCGTCGGCGGTACGGTGCATCAAATGGGGAAGTGGGATGGATGGGGGCGGGGCTGGAAAAGAGCAGTGCTTGGGGGGGGCAGAGTGGCGGCAAAAGAGCTGACTGATGAGTAGGCAGACGGTCAGAGAATCAGAAGGGACCCGAGGGGAGGCGGAGGGGGCAGGAAACTGAGGGGATGGAGCTGAAGGTTTATGCGTTGTGCTGCGCTGGGGCATAGGGAGACCGGGCTGGCTTTCAGCAGCAGGGGCCTGGCTCTGGGTATGCATTGGTGGGTGCAATCAGCGGACAAAGCACGCAGGTAGGGGGGGTGGGACATCGCTCAGACAGGGCACGCGGGCAGTGGGGGTTGTATATGGAGAGATGAAGAAAGCTCTCGCTCACAAGTGGCAGGTGGGAGGTTCATCGTGTGGAGGGCAGGGTGGGCAGGCAGCACAGCCAGCTGGCGGGTTGCTACCTGCGTGCTTTGCTGGGCACAGGCGCCGCTTGCTGCCTGCCAGCCTTGGCAAGTGACGCCAGGCCTCGGCTGCCTTAGGAGCAGGCGCCTAGTGGATAGCCCTGGCACGGTGGCAGGGTTGGGCGCCTCACATGAAGCGGCCGGGGTTCATGCGCACAGGGGAATCGGGTGCTGCGTGGCGGGGCAGGGCCAGCAGGTACTCCTTGGTGGCCTCAGCCCAGGCGGGGTCGGTCACCTGCGGGAGGAAACAATGCAGGCAGGCGGGGCCGGGGGGTGTCAGGGAGGGAAGGGCACGTGTGGTAGGCAGGCAGGGCAGCAGCGGCTTGGCAAGCAAGCAGGATGGGTAACAGCAGGCAGGGAAGGTAGAAGATCTTTGCGGAGGAAGCTCGTGTTGCGCCAGAAATGGGTGTAGCAATCCGTGCACTGGGGACGGCGGCAGCATGCAGACGGGACATGCCGGCAACGTCGGGACCACGGACATACGCCGGCAGCGACAGGCGCGCAGGCGGGCAGGAGGAGCGCACCGACTTGGGCAGCTTCTTCTCAGAGCCCAGGGTCATGACGGACCACAGGCCATAGGCGGCCACGAAACCGGCGGCCACGCCAGGGATCTGCGGGAAAGCAGTAAATGGCGGGGCAAGTGGAGGGTGGGTGTGTTGGCGGGACGGAGGGTAGTGTGCAGGCGGCGGGTCAACCTTGCGGCGGTGGGAGGGCGGCCTTTGCCAGCGGCGCGGCACGCGAGCCATGCCCAGGCAGTGTCTTCGGGAAACATGGGCGCGTTGCAAGCCCGCCAAAGGCTCATGGCTCCCCGACCCCAGCCGCCACTCGCCAAAGGGCAGCAATTGCTGACTTGCAGGCTCACAAACATAGTAACAGCAGCATGCCAGCTCAGTCTCACCAGCTTGCAGGCGGGAGCAGAGGACATTTTGAGGGTTGGTGGAGGGTGTTGGAGGGTCCGGCCTGGGATGCAGATAAGTGATGGCAGGAGTGTTCCGGGAGTCTGCAGGGTACAGGCTGGCTACTGCAGGCAGCGCAGGCTGATGAGCCAGGCCTGAGGCGGCGCAGCATGAACAGCACGCGACAGTCAGTGGGCCAACGCACAGTTGGAGTTCGGGTTTCGCATTTCGGCACAACTTTTCGGCCCTTCAAAACAAATTTGCGCCCGAAACGAAGCGCAGGCATGCAACGAAGCTTTGGGGTTTGGCCCATAAGGTAATCAGCCAGGGTGCAGTAAAAACCCTGGCGCCCCTCCCGGCACCAGGATTATCCATACATCACAGCATACCATCCAGCACACAATTCCCAACGAAACCCTCGTGCAGCCAGCCATCCCTCCTAACCCTGCCGACTGCTCTGCAGCCAGCACCGGATGTAGGACGCAGCCTTGCCTGCGCCGCCCTCCGGCTCCCAATGCAACACCTCCTGATGAGGTTCTGTTGACATCACTGTTACACGGAACACACAAAGCATTCATAATGAATCGGCGTCAGCTGCTGCCTCGCAACCCAAGTCATCCTGCTCAGTCATCGTCGGAGGTCAGCACCCAGCTGCCTGCCCCACTGCCGGCGAGCGCCGCCCCTGCCACCAGTGGCAGATCACTGGCTGCCGGGTATTGAACCTCCTTCAAGCAGAGCCCCTTGGCGTCAGCAACCATCCAGCCTCTGTACGCATGGCGCTGCACGCCGCTGGCCACCTGGCTGCCTGCTGCCAGCGCTGCCTCTATGGCGTCTGGCCCCAGCAGGCCCGACCCCACCGCCAGCAGGGCGCCAGTCATGTGCCGAACCTGTGGGGGCCAGAGAGGGTGGGGTGGCAGGGCGAGAGGTAATGAGGGTGGTGGTCGGTAAGGCCGGGGAGAAGGGCAGCGGGTGGTGGTGGGTGGGGTGGGCCCCTCCATCCCTGCCCCCAGGCAAGCATCAGCGGCGCGACTCGCCAGTGCAATCAAGAAAAGGCGCATTTCATTGCACTGCACAGGCGGGCAGAGCCGCGTCAACACTCCGCCCCACGTCGTGTGCAGTGCCCACCTGCTTGTACAGGAAGCCGCTGCCCTCCACTTCGAGCCTGCAGCAGGTGCCAGCAGGGCGGGCGTGGCGTCAGCCGGGCGGGCGGGGTGTCCACAGGCCAATGAGCTCACAGGGGCGAGGGCAGGCAGGCTGCGCAACAGCAGAGATGCAGCAACCATGCCTTGCGCACAACACCAGGCGGTGTGGCGCCCACCCAGCCGTGCCCATGCATCCCCCTGCCGGGTGCCGCCACCCCCACCGCTGCCCCCATGCACTGCCTTCACAAGGCGTGGTACCATGCCTGCACCCCCGCCCCTGCCCCGCCCACCTGGCGCCTCCCTCAATGGGCAGCAGCTGGTAGCGCACAATCGTTTTCACGGGGCTCTTGCGTGCCCCATCCCCGCTGACGTTGGCAAAGTTTGAAAAGTTGTGCGTCCCCTCGAACAGGCGGGCGGCGTCCGACATGGCGTCGAGGCGCAGCCGCTCGGGGCGGCGCGGGTGGTGGCGGAAGCGGTGGAGGAAGGGGTCAGCAACAGGCTCCAAGTGTAAGTCATAAGTGTAGGTCTTGCGAAGCGCATAGCGCACGTTGAAATCGGGGGACACCTCCCGCACTGCCACCGCGCGGATGTCGGGCGGCAGATGGGAGTTGAACGCCCGCAGCAGCGCGGGCGGGGCGGGCGGGCGGCTGCGGGTGAAAAACTGCGCCATCTGCCCCTTGGCGTGCACGCCCGCATCGGTGCGCCCCGCCGCTTGCACTTTGAGTGCCTCACGAGGCTCCCCAGTGATCTTGACTAGCGCCTGCTCAAGACGCAGCTGGATGGTGGGCCGCGGCCGTCGGTGGCGCGCCTGCTTGCCGCCTTGGCTGCCAGCTGGCACAGCAGGTGCCGCCTGCAGCTGCCAGCCCCAGTAGTCCGTGCCATCGTACGCTAGCTGTACTGTGAAGCTGCGCAGCTGCCCTGCCTCTGCCTCTGCCTCAATGCTGCCCCCTGCCAGAGCATGCCTGTCGCGCTGCTGCTGCTGCTGCTGCTGCGACCCCTGTTGCTGCGCGGCCTCGCCCAAGCCCGGCGGCTCGCCAGCCACCGTTAGGCCGCCGCCGGCGCTGCTGCCAGCGCCGGCGCCAGCGCTCAGGCGCGCCGCGTGCGCCGGCGCGCGGCGCCCCGCGCCGGCGCCTCCTCCTCCTCCTCGCCCGCCGCTGCTGCGCCGCCCTGCTGCTGCTGCTGCCCGTCTTCCTGTGCTGCCTGCCCTGCCAGCGCCTTGGAGTTGCGGTTGATGAAGAGGCTGCCAACCAGGATTGAGGTGGCGCCCACCCACCACTGCAGGCTGGTGCCCTCCCCAAACAGCGCCCGCCCCAGCAGCCCGGTGGCGCTGATGTTGACGGTGATGGTGCAAGCCGTGCATGCCAGGGAGGAGTTGTAGCGCAGGCTGCGCGTGAACAGGATGAGCATGAGCGCGTTGCACTGCACGGCAGGCGGGCAGCGGAACGACCACAGCGGGGCGGGCGTTGGCATGCCATCGGTGGACTGGCATGGAGCAACGCAGGTGTGTGTGTGGGGGGCAAGAATATTGCCGTGAGGTGGCTAATGCAGGTGTGCATGCGCATGCGGGTCTGCCTGGACTGGGGTGCAGCAAGCAGCACCACGGTGCATCAAGCACCTGCGCTGCGGGCGTATCGAGGCAGCACGCATGCAGCGGCCACCCAGTAGAGCAAGCCTGCCCTCATCATGCTGCCATCGCTGCCCACTTACTACTAGCAGCAGCACGTAGCAGGTGATCTGGGTGGTCTGGTCAATTGGCGTGTTGCCAGCTAGCTTGCCAAAGACGGCCGCGGCCGCGCCGCTGACGCCCGCCACTGCGCACAGCGTCAGGCCGTACAGGGTGCGCACCCACTCGGACATGCCCGGTGGATTTCTGGAGTTGGGGTGCCCTGATGGGTTGCGAGAAGTCTGCAGGCTGCGGGCAGGTGGTGCAACTTGCAGGGCTGTCGGGAAGGCACATGCCGGCGCGCTGGCTAGCACACATCACGCGACAGACTGCACAGTGCATGGCTGCAATGCACCGGAGCACTGCAAAGCCGCAGTGCCCTAGCGCACACGAGATCGCGAGTTCCGCACGCTGCACCAGCCCACTGGCTCACCTGAGAACACCGCGGACTCCACAACCAATGTGCCTGAGTTGAATTGATACACCGCTCATGGCCCCTTGCCAGCTGCACCTGGGCCCTGGACGGCGGCAAGAGGGGCCACCTGTGCCTCTCGCATGTTACAGCGGTGGTGGTGACCAAGTGGCCAGATCAGAAAAATGAGAAATCAGTGAGAATCTAAATGTGCTTTGCACCCGCCACACAAGGACTGAGCTGCTCCTGGACGTCTTCAGCCGCCGCGCTGAGCTGCCGCACGTCAGAGGCGGCGGGCAGCGCTGGCATGTGGCACATACACGCCCGTGCCAGCACTGGCAGACGGCACCTGCATTGGACAGTGGCACAACATCACTTCAAGCGTTGCATTCGAGCAAGATGTGTGCACAGTTCACGTGCTGGATAATTGGAGATGGTGGGCTATCGTGCATGATGACGCCATCTGCGTCAGCAGGCACAGACATAAAGCTGAGGACCACCCTGGGTCCCCTGAGAGTCCTCAGAGCATACACCCACAACCTAAGCCAGAGTGGAGCCTTACCAGTGATGCCGTCTTGCGCTCGTTGCGCTGGTTAGAGCCACCCTGCTGGCTGCCACGGAACCAGGGTGCGCGGCTGGGCTCGGAGGAGCGCAGCTGCAACAGGGGAGGGGTCAGTGCGTTGTGTGCACGTGGGAGGGAAAGCCCCTGATGTAACGAACTGCTGACTCAACGCCCCACGATGCACTCCACGGCCCAACTTGCCTGGTGGGCCAGGAGGGCCTTCACCTCCTCGGGGGGCAGCTGCGGTGGTTGGGGCAGGGCGAGTGGTAAGTAACCGACTGCGTGTGCGCTGGCCCTTTCTCACCCCTCATTCCTCAAGCCGCACTGCTCAGTGTGCAGTTCATCAATGATATCTGCTCCCATAGGCACTTGAAGTGTGCACCCACCTGCCCATTGACGGCTCCTGTGCCTCCCGCCCAACCGCCACCCACCAGTGATGTACCCCCTGCCCCTGCACCCACCTGCGGCATGACCTTCTTTGAGTGCGCGACGTGCAGCTTGGAGGACAGCTGCTTCACGCTCTCGGCGCCCAGGCCCGTCTGGCCCTGCATGTTGGTCACGTCGCCCAGCGCGCGGGCGCCAGTGGTGGGTGCTTCCGCTGGCAGCGGCGCCGCCAGCGCAGTCGCAGCAGAGGCAGCCGGCTTGGCAGTGGGCATGGTCAGTGGCGCGGCATCGCAGTAGACGGACAGTGAGGGGCAGGGGGCAGCCAGCCGTGGCGGCGGTGATGCGGCGCGTGGCAGCGGCGGCGCTGGCACGGGCTGGCCCACCGCACCGAAGGCAAGAGACCGCACAGCGCTGGCCGCCGAGCTCTTCTCCGTGTGCGGCACCTGGCCCCACCATGCAGACAGGCCCGCAAGCTCTGCTTCGCTGCTGGCAGCTGCCCCGTTGAGCAGCGCCTCAATCTCCTCGACACTCATGGGTGCTGCGGGCACGCCGTGCGCCTCGTACACAAGCGCCTCGGGCAGCTCCGGCGGCGGCACCGCCAGGTGCACTGCCGGGCGCGGGGCCATGGGCGCTGGCGGCAGCTTGTAGTCAACTGCAGGCAAGGGGCAAGGTGGGCACGGTGGGGGCAGGTTGGAGCGCAGGCACAGCACGAAGCGCGCTGTGAAAGAGCAGCAGACGCCGACAGGTGGGCTGGCGGGTGCGCGGGTGCGCGCCTGGAAGCAGCAGCACGGGCATGCCGCCAAACTGGGTGCTCAGGAAGGCCAGCGTGCCGTTGTCGATGCTGGAGAAGCTGCCCTCCTGCGCTTGATACCTGCAGCGATGGATAGGCTCGCCAGATCCCACGTCTCACAGGGTGTGTGTGATCAGGCGGCGTGAGTGGGCCTGTCCTGTAGGACCCGCCCAGCCGGTTGCGGGATTGCTGCGGCCTCGGAACGGCTGAACTGCCGGCAATGCGGTCCCCAAGGAGCGCCGACAGCAGCGCCCAAGGCAGGCGTTCTTCCCATCGCACCGGCCGGCGTACCTGTGCCACCACGAAGGAACCTGCCAGTTCTGCGCGTCCATGGTGGCTGTTGGGTGTCGAGAGGACAACAATGCAGAGCGGAATGGGGCTGGAAACACCGAATGGCAAGAATGTAACCCCCACCGCGGCGCCTCGTCAGCAGCGGTCGCATGGGGAAGCGCACGCCGTGCGGCACGGTGTTCCATGGTGGGCATGGCTTTCTGCCGCTGCTCGAGAATGAACTATTGATGAATTGCCTGCAAGATGCTGCTAGCCTTCCTGTGGTGCTCTGCTGCTTTCACCTCTGCACGGTGCACCGCAACCACAGCACCCACGTCACGCCGCCAGCCACCCGTCCCTCTTGGCCAGCCCCTGTGTTCAAGCACGGTCCAAATCGCAGCACAAATTCTTTCAATACACATGGCGAAATGAATATCAATGCATAGTTCGAATGAATCACAGGATCAGGCGCTCAATGGCCTCTGCCACGCCACCCGAGTCATTGTCCGCCACCACCAGCTGGGCAGCCGCCTTCACCGCCGGCACCGCATTCCCCATCGCTACGCCCACACCAGCGCCCGCGACCAGTCCCAGGTCGTTGCCGCCGTCACCAATTGCCACCAGATCGGAGACAGGAATCTGAAGATCGTCCAGCAAGTGCTCCACAGCCCGCCACTTGTCCCACCCTGCAGTGCGGACAGCAGAGGGCCGGCCGAGGGTGCTGGTTTTGCCTAGGTTTTGACTGCAGCGTGTGTGGGCAAGCAGATGCAGGCAGGTGCGCAGGTGTCCAGGCAAGCAGGCAGGCGAGCAGGCAGGTAGGCAACATGCAGCAGGGGGCACCCTTTGTGGGTGCTCAGCATCCAACAATGCACTCAACGCTGCTGGCGGCATCCCACTCACCGCTGGGCACCACCTCTGCAGATACGAGACGGGGAGGCAGGGGAGAAGAGCAAGAGGTGAGTGCCAGTTTGGGGATCTGGGTGTTCCAGCGGGACGGGGAGCACGTGGACGTCAGGGGGCTCAGCAGGGATGCAGCACCCACGTTGCTCTCGCGCCGACTGCAGCCTGGTCGCACCCACGAGCAGGTCACGCACCTGCAAACATCCCCGCCGGCACCCCACACCTGGGGGCACACGGCAGCAGCAGCCCTAACAGCTCACCCAGCATGTCTGGCACCGCCTGCATCGTCTCCGCCTCGCTCCCCTGCAGCGCCACGCTCCAGTGCGGCTTCAGGTGCCCCTCCACCGCCTCTGGGCTGGTCATGAACAGCAGCTTGCGCAGCGGGGGGCCCGCCAGCACAGCTGCCAGGGTGGACACCTCGGCCAGGGGCTCGTAATACCTGCGCAGCCGGGGTGGGGGCAACCGTGGTTGAGGGGGCGAGGTGGGGCAGGACGGGGGATGGGATGGGGCAGCAGGTGAGGTGGGGTGACCAGCAGGGGAGGTGGCAGGGGAGCGGGCCAGTAGGGCGGCGATGCCCACAGCAAGCGCATCGCACCACCCACATACTGCAATCACCGCACCCATCCATCCCCTACCCCTGTCCGACCCACTTCTCACACCCTGACCAACCCTGCCATGCCCTTTTGCCCCCCAACTCCTCCCCCCGCCTGGGGTACACCTCCTCCGGCTGGACGAGGGCGACCCAATCCCTGCCAGAACACCCATCCAGTGAAGTTTGCTTTACTCTTTTTTGTAACCTTGCTTCACCTGTGGTGCAGCTCTTCCAGCTCCGGGTGCATCTTGTGTGTGACGCACTCCTCACCCAGGAAGCCACACAGCGGGACGTCGTGCTGCGCCGAGAACTCAAACGCAGCGCGCACCACGTCAGACGGCAGCTGCCCGCCCGCGATCAGCCGCCCGCCGCGGCCATAGGCGGTCAGGCCTGGGGCGGGAGAAGGGAGAGAAGGGAGGAGGAGCGGAGGGCGTGAGGCAAGGGCGCGCTTGTTGGGTGCTGCCAGATCAGAGGTTGGAGGAGCACAGGATACACCCCCTGCTCAGGAGCGCCCGCAGCAACCAGCAACCTACCCCTGACGTTCTGCCGTGGCCCCTGCTTGTGCTGCCTGCTGGTCCCTGGGCCCGCCTCATCCCAACACGCCCCCTTCTCAAACAGCAAGCCCCCTTCCTCCCGGTATTCTTGCAAAGTCCCACCTAGCAAGAAGATGGCCCGAGACGGCCAGAGCGGCCAACAACAAGCTGCTCCCCTGCCAGCCCCCACCGCCCTGGCCTGGCCCCAGCTGCCTGCTCGCCTGTGCGCACCCACCTTGCAGGAAAATGCCCGGTCCTGTCGTGCTGACCACAAGCCCCTCCCCCGCCAGCCCCACCGCTTCCATCGCCCGGATGGCTGCCGGGCGGGCCTTGCCGGTTGCTAGGATCACAGTGACCCCTCGTGCCAGGGCCGCCTTGATCGCCGCCACTGAGGAGGGCAGCACCCGGCTGCGGCTGTCCAGCAGCGTGCCGTCCTGCACAGGGGGGTGGGTGGGGAGGGAGCAGAGTGGAAGGGTGAAGGTGTGCGGGGGGGAAAGAGGCAGGTGGGGATGAGCAGGGACTGAGGCTTCAGGAAAGAGGGAGGGGAGGCAGGCAGGCAGGGAGGGAGATGGGCAGGCACGGAGGCAGACAGGCGGGCGGGCGGGCGAGCATGGAGGCAAGTGGCCAGAACTAGGCTGCATGCCTGGCCCAGCGTACACTAAGCAAGCAGCTGGCAAGCAATGCAGCAATGCGTGAGGAGCGCGTGCCCGCTCACCATGTCGAGTGCCAGCAGCTGCGCCTCTGCCCGGGTGCGCCAGCGCTTGATGAAGCCACCCTCGGCGTCACTATAACTGGTGCCGGCCAGTGCAGGGCCAGGGGCAGACGTGGAGGCACCTCCCTCTGGTGTGTGCACTGCTGAGCCTGCACAGGCAGCAGCAGAGGCAGGCAGGGCAGGGTGGGAAGTCGGGGCACCTCCCTCTGGCGTGTCCAGCACAGCTGGGTGCGGTATGTGATTTGCTGCCCGCCTCCCTGCTGCATGATGCAGACTTCAGACACACGACAGTGCGCTGGTTACAATGTTCCGAGGGTCACGGCATGGGAGTACACACAGCTTCAGGGGTGCAAAGCAAAATGCCAAAATTCATGTACTCGCTGTAGCCGCCTCCCAACACAAAAAGCGGAGGTGCGGCGCCGCCCTCTCACTGGCCCCATCTGCCGGCTCACGCACCTCTGCCACCGCCGGTGCCGCCGCTACTGCCGCTGCTGCCATCGCCGTCGCCGTCGCCGTGCACGTCGTCGCCGCTGCCTGCCAGGGCAATCAGGCCCTGCCCCTTCCAGCCCATCGCCTTGAGCAGGTGCTGCTCTGCGGCCGCCATCTCTGCCGCCTCCTCCTCATCTGGAGAACGCACAACAGGAAGAAGTGGCGCAGCAGCAAAGACGGCATCAGCAGAATGCATGGCAGCAGCCCAAAAGTTGTCGCCTCGCCTTGCCCCCGCACTCCCTCTTTCAGTGTGCGCCACGAATGCCGGCCAGCCTCGTGCATTGCCTGGAGCAACTCCCCTCACCCACCCTGCAGCCCCGCTCACCCTCCTCGTGATCAAAGCCCAGCAGGTGCAGCACGCCGTGCACCAGCAGTACACGAGACTCGTCCAGCAGGCCGTACTGCCGCTCAGCCGCCTGGCGGGCGGCGGTGTCCAGGGAGATGACCACGTCGCCCAGCACATTCACGGGCAGCTGCACGAGTGGATTGGAGTGACTCAGTTGGTTTGGGGAGCGTCAGGCATCAGTGAGGCATGGTGGAGGTTTCAGGCGCTGTGCAGAGAGGACTGCACATGCACTGTCACCCAGCACATGCACAGGCAGGTGGGAGGGGTAGAGGGAGGGCTGAAGAGCAGTCAAGAGAGGCAGATGGGCGGGCCACAGTGCCCGGTATTACATTACATCCAATTGCACGCCTTGCGCTTGGTGTCTTCACAGCACTGTCCCCTCCTCGAGCTCACGCCCACCCGCACCCTCAGCCACGCACCTCGGGTGCCGTGCTGTTGCCGTCCTCGTCCACCTCCCCCTCATCGCCGTCCTCCAGCTCAAAAGACAGCACATCCGTGGGGGCATCCACCCCCCGCCACTCCCGGTTCAGCTCTTGGATGTGCGCATCGTCACACAGCACCAGGGACAGCTCCAGAGGGGCTGCAGGGAGGCAGGGAAGCAGGCAGGGAGCAGGTGGGTGGGCAAAACTTGCAATTCCCGAGTGCAGGGTCACACAGCACCAGAGAGACTCCAGAAGCTGATTTTGAGAGTGACGGAGAGGCAGGGCGGCAGGTGTGGTGGCGCAACGAGGTGGCTCTGGGCAGCTGCCTGTGGTGAGCATGCGGGGCAGCAGTGAGGGGAGGGGCACATGTGTGCAGCATCCACCGAGTGCCTGCCCGCAACGCCTTGCCACCACCGCGCCTCCTCGCTCCGACCACCCAGCGAGCGCCTGCTCCTCCCCCTCCTCCTCCACTGTGTCCTCCCCCATGCCCCCTACCCCGCACGCCAGATCACATCTGTAGCTCGACCAAACTCGGGCGAGATTGTAACACCACACCCACCCGGTGGCTCCTCCCGCTCATCCTCCTCCTCCCCCAGGATGTACAGCGCCGCCGCCTTGACCAGCCCGAGGCTGTCGTTGTACAGCGTCTCTGCCAGGCCCTCCAGCTCCTTTTCGCTGCGGGCAAGAAGAAACGGAAGAAGCGAGGTGGGGGGAGGCAGGCAGGCACGATTGGCACTCATCTTTGTACTGGATCCACCAGCTTTGAAATGTGATTATAAAGCAGGCTGTGCAGGTTTCCCTGGCTCCTTCTCGCTGGGAGCAGGCAAGAACGGAGGGATGGGGGGTGGGGCTACGAATCGCCGAGCAACAGTGTGGCCCGCAGCACATCTCGACCTCCCTCCCGCCGCCGCACCTGAGGCTGCTTGGCTCGCCCTCCACCATCACCCCCACGTCAGCCTGGATGTCATCCTCAGTGAATGCACGTGCCCGCCAGCGTGAGCTGTGCAGCTGCTGCCTCTGCTGCCGCGCCAGCGCCGTGCCGCCGCCCAGCCAGGCAGCAGCAGGGTGCCACCGGCGCAGCGCCGCGGCTAGCGGCGCTGCCGATGCGATCCCACGGCACTCTCCGGCATCCCCGACGGGCGCACAAGCAGCCAAGGGCCGTCGGGAGACTGCCCGAGTCTGGCGCCCCGCAGCCAGGCGGCACAGCCGTCCCGACACCCGCAGGCAAGCTGTCATGGCTGCTCAGACTGCGATGCGTATTGCAAGCCCGCGCAAGATGCTGTTTTGCAGTGCACTCTCGACACCTTCCAATTACATGGGATTCCCGCATCCCTGTGCTGTCCCCAGTGCTTTACCTACCTCGTAGATTGCTTTGTAGCCTCTCTCGGTGGGTCGAGCAGCTGTTCAGTCCCAGCGAACAGAGCGACACTAGTGCTGATCGCTTCGAGACTTCAGCCCCCTTCAGCGCGCTTGCTGCGCAGGCACGTAGCACTGTATGCGCACTGCGAGCTTTAGACAACCGCCGACCGCCCTCAATCCTCAGGGCAAGAGAGGCCCGACCGTCGTCGTGCGCCGCCGCCGCGCGCTCCCTCCGCTGCTAACCTGGCCTCCCGGCTCTTCCCCCCGGAGCCTTGCAGGCACTGCACGGGTCGGCGACATGGAGGGCGAGCAGCAGGCACAGGGGGCAACGCCACCTCCGGCGCCCAGCGATGCCACCGAGGCAGCGGCGCCTGCCGACGCTGGCGCCGCGCCTGCCGAGGGTAGCCCAAGCGTTGGCGCCGAGGGCGAGGAGCTGCCAGAGCTGCCGCTGTTTAGCTGCAAGGTGCGCTGGTCAGGCAGGGGAGACTAAGTTAACATGGGTTGCTGTCAAGGCGGAGCAACTGCCTGTCTGATCGCACAGTCAGCTGGCCCATGGGCGCTCCCTGCGTGGCGTCCTAACCCCGCCCGGCCCCCTTTTCGCCTTCCTTTTCTCATGGCTACCGCCGCCTCTGTGATTGTCACCCTGAATTCTCGGCCTTTCCAAACCACGTGTTGCTGTGGGTGCCCTGCCACCCGCACCACAGCCGGGCACCTTGCCAAGCTGTCTGCCCACGCGCCTGCCACCCTTCTTCCTCCCCTGCTTTCTCTTGCCTCTTGCCTGCCTGCAGGAGGCGTATGTGTATCGTGTGCCGCCTGCCACCACGGCGGGGCACCGGGCGGAGATGTGGGATGTGAACAAGTGGCTGGCCACTGTGTCTCTGAGGGTCATGCAGGCGGATGATGACGCGTTCATTCGCATGACGGATGAATCAACCGGTGGGCACGAGTCGATTCGAGTGGTTTGCTGGGCACGTGGTCGTGGGGGTGTCCTCGAGGATAAGCAGATGGTGGTGTGATGTCATTGCGGCCGCTGAATCGCAAGGCAGGTGCACGTGCCGATTGCCTCCGCCTGCGCCCTGTGCGTTTGCAACTCCTTATGACGGGAAACGTTGGAGCAGCAGCCAGATCACGTCTAGATGCAGGCCACTTGTGTCCACCAACCCCGACCCCTTGACGCCCAGCACTGATTGGGAACAACACTGGCTCGCGCTCCCTCCCCGCAGGCGAGCTGTTTGCCGAGTGCCCCGTGCCCACCGACAAGCCGCTGGTGACGGCGGTGGAGCCGGTGGTGGACAGCAGCAGATACTTTGTGGTGGGTCGGTGTTTCTGTCCTTTGAAAGGGCCACTGTGGGGCTTCACTTTGTTGCAGACTGGGGGCGGTTGGGAGCCGGTGGTGGGCAGCAGCAGCAACTGCTTTGTGGTGTGTCGCCGTTCTTTCTGGGCATGAGTTCTGTTGCAGGAATGGGGGCGGTGTAGTCTTTGGTCGACAGGAGCAGCTACTTTGGGGTGGGTTGACTGCCCTGCCAGGGAAGGCTGCTGGTAGGGCTTGAGCTTTTCACAGGAATTGTGGCGGTGCAGCCGGTGGGGGTGGACAGCAGCAGCTGCTTCGTGGTGGATGGGCTGTTACTCCAGGTTTGCAGCACGGGCTGCGGTTGAGGCCTCAGGGGGCAATGGCAGCAGAGCCAGTGGTGGAGAGCAGCCGCCACTTTGTGGTGGGATGAGCTGCTCTTCGTCTTGCCTTCTGCCCGCCCCGGCATCGTCTTCCCTACAGGATAGAATGGGCGTAGGGCTGGGGCATACCTGGCTGACGCCGCCCTGCGGCCCCCTGCCCCTCCTCATGTTGTTGCAGCTGCGCATAGTTGACCGTGACTCGCAGCGTCACGCATTCATAGGTGCGTGCAGCAGCAGCAGCACAGCAGCAGAACCCAGCCACTGCGTGTCGGATAGTGCAGTACAATACCATCCAGCACAGCAGGGGCTGCTGACAGTGCCGCATTTTCTCTCCCAACAGCAGTTTGACCACCTCACACTGGTGCGCTGGCCCTGCTGATCTTCTCTGCACCGGATGTTACTCTGCCCGCGCAGGCATCGGCTTCCGTGAGCGCAGCGAGGCATCCGACTTCAGCGCAGCACTGCACGAGTTCCTGCAGGCAGGCTGGGGTAGGGTGGGGTGGTGTTGAAGGGCGCTGACGTGGCGCCACGGGCGCGCCGAGGTGTGACATGCGACGTGCAACGTCTGCACGCAAACTGGCAAGTTTGGTGGGTAAAGGGTTGCAAAAACAGGATGTCACACACACACGTCACACACGTCACACACGTCATACACGTCACACATACACACACGCGTACCGCAATAACCCCCTGTGCAGTACATCAAGCGGAAGCGCACTGCCGATGCGATGCGCAGCGCGTACGAGGAGCGGCTGCAGTCGGCTGGGGGTGCAGACGGCGGCGAGCAGGGGGCGGAGGACGCACAGCCCCAAGCAGGTGCGCCCATGCACGGCAGGGGTTGCAGGGCAGGGGTTGCAGGCGGTTTGCCATGCCGGCGCTTGAGGCTGACCAAAGTGCAGCTGTGCACCAGGACAGGGGTTGCACGCAGCTTGCCTGTGCCGCGTGCCCCCCCCTGTTTGCTGCCATGTTGCTGTGTCCCTCCACCCTGCCGTGGGCCCACCTGCCACCCCCCGCCCCGCCAGCAGTGAACCGCGCGTGTATCTGTGTGAATTGCGCCCCGCCTGTCCCCTGCAGGCGACAGCACTAAAGATATGGGGCGGGGTGAGCGACTTGCTGACACCCACACACTGCCTTGGACAGTGCCTCCGTGCTCAAAAAACGCACCGTTCCCCCCGCTCCTTCCTGGCACTGCCTGCAGACTATGCCATTAAGGAGGGCGAGACCCTGCACCTCAAGATCTCCGCCCCCCGGCGGGCAGGCACCGGCGGCTTTGTGAGCAGCAAACGAGGGCTGCTGGGCAAGCAGTTCAGCCTGATTATGGACGGGCGGGGCGGGGCGGTGGCCGCCCTGTCACCGCCCCCCAGCCGCACCAGCAGCGACGCCGGCAGCCGCGCCAGCAGCGACGGCGGCAGCGCCCGCCCCCCGCTGGACGACATGTGCGTCTCCCCGGCAAGCGTGGGCAGCGGCGGCAGCAGCCCCTTCCAGCGAGGGGACAGCGGGTCCGCCGAGGGGCCCGCCAGCTTGGGCGCTGCGCTGCCGCGGCTGTCGGGCGCGGGCGATGCGGAGCTGCAGACGCGGCTGCGTGGGCTGCGGCTCAACCAAGAGGGACCGCCGAGCAGCAGCGCCAGCCTCACGAGTGGCTCGCCATCGGCGCCCGCCTCTGCATCGGCCACAGACGACGACGATTTCGGGGATTTTGAGGGCTGAGCTGGCGGCCACGCTGTGCGCAAAGAGATGCATGCATCAGACTTGCACGTGCGATTCCCTGCCAAGGGAGAGGCGTGAACTTACCGCGCCCTTTCGTACTGTGTTGAGCACTGCCCATCCTGGCACCGCTCCCGTACCGCCTGTGCTTCATGCGCCCCCTGAAACCGTATCGAGTGTGATATTAGTTACTCACTGCTGCCAGCGTGCATCAAGCAGGGCTAGCACACGTGTTGT
The DNA here is from genome assembly GCA_029339195.1 of Micractinium sp. NFX-FRZ. Lineage (NCBI taxonomy): Eukaryota > Viridiplantae > Chlorophyta > Trebouxiophyceae > Chlorellales > Chlorellaceae > Micractinium > Micractinium sp. NFX-FRZ. The sequence continues at coordinate 237,217 of JAPTJF010000021.1, forward strand.
TGGGAGCCAGGTGTGATGCAGTGCAGCACAGCATGGTTGGGCAGAATCACGCGAGGGGGCAGTCAAGGGGCTTTGGGCGCTCGGCAGTGATAGGCATGTGTGCGGGGTTGCGATGTTGTGCGAGGCGTGCCTGGAGGGGCGACTTTTGCAGCAGGCCTGTGCCCGGAATGGGAGCAGCAGGTGAGGGAGTGGGGGAGCAGGGGAGGGCGGCAGGCGGGGGAAGCGCGTGGAGCAAAGAGCTCACCCTTCTAGCACAGGGAGAGAGGTCGGCTCTCACTGACACGTGAGAGGCGCTCAAGGGCTAGCACACAGGAAGCAAAAGGGGGGCAGTGCTTGATATTGGCTGCGGCAGGGCAGGTGGCAGGCAGCTTAGGGCAGAAACATAGAAGTCGGCGACGCTGCAGCCAGCTGCAAGGCATGCAGCGCACGAAAAATTTGGGGCATGCCATGAAAGAGGGAATAAAATGTAGGGTGCGGCCGGAGGGGTACAGGACAGGACTGGAGCCGGGGCCAGCCGTTCATCACGATCCTCCTCCTCCTGCTCCTCCTGATGCTGTGCCCTGCTGCACTCGTGCCGGGCTCCCCAGCCCCTCAGCTCCCAGCAGCTCGTTCAGCTGATGCAGCCAGAGGTGGTAGGCAGTGGGGTGGCACCTGCTAGTAATGGCGGGCAGGAAAGGAGGGCGATTCGAGCACAAGGGATGAGCCAAAGATGGGGTGGTAGGAGGAAGGGTGAAGAACTGCCAGTGCTGGTCACCCTCTTACAGAGGGGCCTGAAGGACTGCCAGCGGTGCAGGCCCATGCGTCGCCCCTGCTTTCCACTCTGGGGGCCCAAGCACGCAAAGAAAACAGTCTCCCAGCACCATTATCTCACCAGTGTGTGCACTCATCGGGCACGTGTGAGTCCCACAGCCGCACGCTGGCGTTCCAGGTGCGCAGGTGGGCATCCGCCAGGCGTGGGACCAGTGGAGCGGCGGCCACGTTCCACGTCCCGCCAGCACGCGCCACAGGGTCGCCCCGTCGCCAGGCGTGCAGCGGCTCGCACTGCTTGGCCGAGAAGTTGCCCGCCCAGTTTCCGGTGCCCGGGAAGTGCTGGGGCGGGGTGTCCATCCACACCATGCGGGGCAGGCTGGCTCTGTTGGCGGCCCGGTAATCTGCCAGCCGGCGGAGGTCTTGCACATAGGCAGAGTCCTTGCCGGGCACGTGGCAGCTGCCGCCCTTGCAGCTTACATCCTCATAATAGTGCAGCCTGGGGGGATGGCAGGGGATGGCAGGGAGAGCACGAGGAATGAGCTGAGGGTCCAGGCCAGCTGGGACCGGTTCTGGTCCTGCGCACACAGGCAGCTGTGCCATGCATGTGGCCAGCCCCGCCACTGGCACCCGGCAGTGGCAGCGGCAAGGCAGCAGGGGGCCAGCAGGGGGCACCAGGCTCCCGTCGCCGCCCCCCTGCTGCAGCTTCCCCTCATCATCACCCCACTCCAGCTGGCCCTTCTAGTGCTGAGCTGAGGTTTTGAGAACCTCACTCACTCAGTCACCCGCAGGCCCTGCTGGCTGAGTGAGCTGCTTGAAGCCCCTCACTCACTCACCCGCTGTTGAGCACCAGCAAGTCGTGCTTGAACCCCGGGGAGTGCTCCGCCAGAGTGGGAAGCACAGAGTCTGCCATGGCGCCTGCGCTGTCCACCCGCACGGCGCACACCCGCGTGCCGTGTGCCAGCTCAAGGCACAGCGGGGGCACCTTGTACCACTTGTAGCACAGCTTGGCTTTGGCGGTGGTGAGGGGCTTCATCAGCTTGCGACGCGCCAGCGGCTCGCTGCAATGCGACGGCGGCGTGGCAAGGAGCATGCTGGCATCTTGGGGCGCGGAACACGCTGGGGTGTTGGCTGGGCGGCAGTGCGAACGGCCAGCAGAGGCCAGCCAGCTCAGCAGGCAGCATGCGGGGATGGCGCGTCGGCTTGCCAACGAGCATGGTAGGCATGTCTGGCCCTTCCGCAGCAGGGCACAGAGCACGCAATGCGCCAGCTCAGCGCGGCCAGCCGCCCGGCATGCTCACCTACGCTGCAATGAAGGCGCAAACTCTCTCAAGAAGCATTCCACCGCGTAGTAAAAGTTCCAGGTCTGGGAGTCCCCCAGCAGCCACAGCGTGCGCCCCCGGATGCGCTGGAACAGCTCGCACGGGGTGAAGCCCTGCGGGCACACAGCAGACAGGCAGGCGGGCAGGCACCAGGCAGGCAGGCTCAGCGCGCTGTGGGCAGCCAGCCAGCGTGGGTAGGCTGCAGGCCCCACCGCCGCACGGACGGGGCACCCAAGCCAGCACGCTGCAGGCGCAAGCACGTCGCTTGCCACAGCACACACTCACAAGCGCAAGGCACCGCTCCTTGGCCCCATGCTGCCTTCTTGACTGCCCCCGGCCCTCAGGCTGCCCCCTGGCCTCCCATGCACAATGTGTCCGCCTGCCGCCAGGCGTGCTGCCGCTTGTTTGCCCCCAATCCAACCCTGGCTGCCCTCCAGGCCCACGACTGCCTCCCACCGCCTCACATGCAAGAGATGCCCGTCTGCCATGTACCGTGCTGCCGCTTCCTGCGCCTTGCGCTGCTCCGGGTACAGCTGGCTGCACATGCGCCCCTGGAAGCGGCACACGCCGCAGCAGAGATAGGGCAGCTCCTTGGCCCCGCAGTTGCTGGTGCGAGGGCAGTGGGAGCAGGCCTGCTTCTTGGTGGGCAGCGCCTCAGCTGAGAGGTTGAAGAGGAAGGGGAGCTGGCCAGAGGTGGGGGGCGGCGGGGATGTGCTCACTAGACCTGCAATCAAGCATCGGCAGGAGAGGTTTTCCGTTGGAGAAAGGATGCAAATCGTTGGAGAAAAGGATGAAAAGTAGCGTGGCAGGTGTCCTTTCAGTGAGCAGACTTTGCCGGTCAGTGCCAGCAAACGGCAGCGGCAGGCCCCACGGCGTGCGCACCCACCGTCGGCGGCAATTGAGCACTGAGAGTGGGGCGTCTGGAAGGTGCTGCCAGGCGCCTTCTGCCACTTTGCCGCACTGTGTGTCACCCTGATCATGCCAGGGGCTGCTGTGATGCGAACTTCAGCCGCCCCCACGGCCGTGTCGCGAGGCCAGACTGGCACCGCCGTCAGTCGCACCGCCAGTGCCGCCGCCACCAGCAGCAGGGTGACCAGAGCTGCCCCTAGTTCAAAGCGCCGCCAGCTCCAGTGGTGCGCTGAGTGCGGTGAGCGCGGTGACTCGCCATGCCGCAGCAGCGGAGAGCTGGGGGTCGAGTGATGCGCGGCGCGCGACATTGGCAAGTGTGCAGTGTCGAACTCCGTCCTGTCACGTGTGTCAAACACTGCGGCGACGCGCCGACAATGCGGCGGCTGCGGAATTAAACCAGCAAAGTTGAAAAGGCCGTAGCGTGCGCAGCATGCGCCTGTTCAGCCGCGCGGGGGGTTATTGAAGGGGCCTGGCATTTCAGGTTACACGAAGAAGAAAACGTACAAGAGAGGAGCGTATTAATATTAGGGGTGAAGGGGTGAGGAGGGAAGGCGCATGGCCATGGTTGAACGGGTGTGGGTGCAAGGCGCCAACCGGTGCCATCAGCAGCAAGTCGGTGAGGAAAACATGTACATGCAAAACATTGACATGGTACACACAGTATTCAATCACAAGCCTGCACAGTGTACTTATTGCAATCCGTGGCAAGGCGGCAGGAGTCTGGGCGGGGCTCACGCCGGGGGCTGGTGCACACGCACCGGGCTGCCGAGCCGCTCATCCCGCAGGACGCCATTTAGTAGATACGTCCACAGGTGATATGCGCTCGGCTGGCACCAGTGCGTGCACTCCCCCGGCATGTGGCTGTCCCACAGCGGCACGCTGGCGTTCCAGGTGCGCAGGTGTGCATCTGCCAGGCGTGGCACCAGGGGAGCGGCGGCCACGTTCCACGTCCCGCCAGCACGCGCCACAGGGTCGCCCCGCTGCCACGCCTTGAGTGGCTCGCACTCCTTGGCCCGGAATTTGCCCGCGAAATTGCCGGTCCCGGGGAAGTGCTGCACGGGTGTGTCCATCCACACCATGCGGGGCAGGCTGCCTGCATTGGCGGCCCGGTAGTCTGCCAGCTGTCGCAGATCGCGGACGTAGGCAGAGCCCTTGCCGGGCACCTGGCAGCTGTCGCCCCTGCACATCACGTCTTCGTAGTAGTGCAGCCTGGGAGGAGAGCAGCGGAAGGAAGGGGAGGGCAGGGGGCACAGGTTGGTAGGGCAATGGGCAACGGCGCGGGAGGCCGGGTGGCAGGCCCGGGAGGCAGGGTGGCAGGTGGCAGATGTACACGGGTTGACGATCGGCAGTATGGACGGGCCCAGGAGGGGTTATGCGGTGCAGGCTGCAGGCATCTTGGCCCGCAGCAGCGCACAGAGCGCAGCATCATGTCATCACAAAACAACCGCAAGGTGCGCAACACAGCACACGCAGCGGGCCCTGCCTGCCGCTGCATCGCACAAATCTGCACGCATGCCGCTCTCTCCAGCTCCCAATGCTCCCAGCAAAGCAAACCTGCTCGCTCCCCAACTCACTCACGTCCCATCCTGGATGAGGCCTGCCATTTCTCCCACGATTCCCACCCAATTACCCCGTGTTGAGCACCAGCAAGTCGTCCTTGAACCCCGGGGCGTGCTGCGCCAGCAGGGGCAGCACCATCCCCGCCATCACCGCCGCTGTGTCGGCCCGCACCATGCACACACGCGTGCCGTGCGCCAGCTCAAGGCACATGGGGGGCACTGGGTAGGGCTCGTAGCTGCAGAGAGATCGGGGGCAGAGCCAGGCGAGTGATTACGGGAAGATGAGGGGGCACTGGGGTAGGGCTCATAGCTGTTTGGAGTTGGCGGGCGGGCAGCGGCAGCAGAGGGCTGTGAGGGGCGCGGGCAGCAGAAAGCTGGGAAGCGAACACGTGGCGGCATGAGGGCAGGCGCAGGGGAGGCTTGTGCTGGCGAGGCGCTGCGCATGGCCCGGCACGACCAAGGTACACCCGGCTTACCACAGGTAGATGGTAGCTGTGTTCAGCTGCTTCACCAGCTTCTGGCTGGGCAGAGGGTCGCTGCATGGGCAGCAAGTGAGGGCGGGGCATGAAAGGGTGGGCAGCACAGCAGTGGGCAGGCTGCTAGGCGGCGGTGTGTTGTCCTGAGCTGCTAGCCAGGCAGGCAGCCAGGCAAGGAAGGGGCGACAGATGGCAACAGCTGTTTGGCTGGAAGCCAGCCGGCGCTGCTCACGTGCGGCGCAGCGAGGGCGCAAATTCTCTCAGGAAGCACTCTATGGCGTAGTAGAAGTGCCAGGTCTGCGAGTCCCCCAGCAGCCACAGCGTGCGCCCCCTGATGCGCTGGAACAGCTCGCACGGGGTGAAGCCCTGCGGGCAGCGGGCAAGATAATGTGTGCGTGTTCGTGGATGTTGGAGATAACGCCAGAAGCGGGCTTGGGGCAGGCGCAGCGCCAGCAGACGCCGTTGCTGGCACATGCACCAGCTGAGCGGCGGCCCTAACGCCAGCGACGCGCACTGACATGGGAAGGTACGACTGAAGGTCACCCCAGGCAGTGACCCCGCTGGCCATTCTCACTGCTCAATTGTGGCACTTACATGCAGTGGGTGTCCCTCCGCCATGAAGCGCTCTGCAACCTCCTCTGCCTTGCGCTGCCCCGGGTAGACCTTGCGGCATTGCCGCAGCTCGAAGCCGCACACGCCGCAGCAGGCGGCGGGGAGGGAGGCGGGCAGGGGGTTGCAGCCAGAAGAGCGCGGGCAGTGAGAGCACGCCGCCTCTTGGGTGGGCAGCGCCTCGGCTGAGAGGTTGAAGAGGAAGGGGAGCTGGCCAGAGGCAGGCGGGGGCGGCGGGGATGTGCTCACTAGACCTGCACACGTGGGACGGGAGCGACCCGGGGACAGGGCAGAGGCAGCGGTTGCATTGGGTATTCTGTGGGATGTTGGGTGCACCACTCTGTTGGTTAGTGTCACTGCATGCATTCGGGCAATATGCAAAGCCGGCAGGTGGATGCAGGAAGGCACGCAAGCATTAAGCTGGCGGGGCGGCCTGGCGCCTGAGACTCACCGTCGGCGGCAACTGTGCAGCGTGACTGGGGAGCCTGGAACGCTCTCTGAGGCGCCTGTTGCCACTCTTGGATGCTGCTGGTAGGACCTGGCTCCCTAGATGGGGAGCGCGTGACCTGCGGCCTGGTGGGGACCGGCCAGAGGTCGGCTGGAGCGCCCCAGCGCAACGCCACCGTGGCCGCCACCAACAGGAGGAGGCCCAGCCCGGCCAGCAATCCGTGGCAGTCGGTGCGGCGCCGCAGCCGCGTTTCAATCTCTTCAAGAGATTCGTGGTCCAGCTTTGAGCACTGGGGCTTAAGGAGAGCGGGCATAGTGCGCGCAGCCGCAGTCCGCGTTGGTGCTTAGGGGAGGGGGGGCCTCAACAGGCGCCCGGGCGCATCACAGAATGGTATGGTTGGACTGCAAGCAACTCACGAGCGGCAAGTGCGTTTGGAAGGCGGCAGCAGGCCCAGCAGACGTGGGAGGCGAAAATGCCTCCAACCGTGCCCCGATTCGGGCAACTGCTTGAGAAATGCAGCTCAGAAGTTGTCGGTGTGCAGAGCATGCCTGGGGGGAAGCTAAAGGGTTGGCGTGAGACCTGCCGCCGCTCGCCGGCAGCACTGCGGCGGTTGGTACCAGGTACCACTCTGACCAGGGGCGAGTGCCCGTCGCTCCCCGAGGGGCAATACCCTTGCCATGAGCTTGTTCACAGCGGTGAATTGTAACACTGGCTGACAACAAGTGCGTCAGCCACTTGTTTGCACTGCCTCCAGGTGTGGCAGTGCAAACAAGTGTGTGTGGCAACCTGCACCACACACGGAGCCAGGTCAGTTGCCTACTGCTGGGGGCCTGCTGAGCGGAGGACGCTGCATGCCTTCCGCACACCAGCGCTTCCCGGCTGCCATTGCTAGGTGAAGGCAGTTCCAGAGAGGACACCGCCAGCGCGCCTGGGTTGAGTTGCTGGTGACGTTTTGCTGGCAGCAGATACAGCCACTTCATCACTGCAAATGCTGCCAGCCCGGCAGTCAGCATGGGGGCCGCTTCGCAACACGAGCTGGCATGCATGGGTTGGTCAGCTGTTGAGCAGGCGGGCCGCCAAGTGCAGGCAGAGGCGGGCACGGCAGGGAAATCGGGCCCATTCTGCTCTGCTGTACACAAGTGAGGCCCTCCCCGCCTGCCCACATCCAAACGTCCTCGGCACGCCGAGCACAGCACGCCAGAGTGCCGACCCCAAAACTCGCCTTGGCAACTTGCGACTGCTGAACTGCCCACTTCCTCCCTGTTTCAACCTGTCTAGCTGAGTTCTGCCAGCACTTACACCTTGGTTTGCAAGAATGCGGTGGGGACGGAGTGCAAGGCAAGCCGCTGCTATTGTGAGCGCGATGAGGATCGCAGGACACAAAGCGCCGGTCGAGGGGGGACTGCCTCCGGCAGCATCCCACGCTTACGCCGCCTCCTGGGCTTGCTGCCGGGCCTGCCGCGCCGCCTGCCGCGCAGCACCCAGCGCCGCGCACACCCGCCTGTGCCCCGCACGCCAGTCAGCGTGCGAGCAGGCAGTGCCACAGTACCTGGCGGGGTGGAGAGGAGGAGCAGCGGTTTGAAGAAGCAGCAGCGTGCGTAGCCTGCCGTGGCAGCCAAGCGGATGCCAGCGGTGCACGCGTGGCGCTCTGTACTCTGGGCAACGCAGCACTGCATGCAGCCATGTGCTCTTCCTCCTTTCCTGCCTGCCGTCCCTTCCCCCCTCCCCCCGCCCTGCACTCACCACACTGTGCGGCAGCCGCTGCACCTGCGGCCACCCACGCCCTGCCCCGCTGCGGGGCCGCCCTCCCCCGACAGCCGGTCGCACCGCAGGTAGGCGCAGCTGCGGACTGCCGCCGCTTGTGCCAGCTCCATCTGATCCTCAGCTGCCTGCTCTGGGCGCCGCCACCATTCAAGCAGCGCGGTCGACAGCTGGCACGCCGGCGGCAGCGCATCACGCTCCAAGCGCTGCAGCAGCGTAGGGGTGGCCGCTGCTGTCCACTGCCGCGGGTGCTTGGGAAGCTGGCTGATGGCAGCCTCCAGGGCATCCAGCTGGCGGGCCAGCGCCGGCACGGTGGCAGTGCCAGAGGTGTTGCCGTCGCTGCCGCTGCCACCGCTGCTGCTGCCACCGCTGCTGCTGCCACCGCTGCCGGTGCCGGCAGCGCTGTGGTTATCAATGGCAGCCAGCACGCCTGCTGCGGCTCTCCCGAAGGATTGCAACATATCGGGCAGGAGAGATGCGACCGCGGGCCCCACCTGCGCAGCCAGGCGCAGCCAGGATGGGGAGGCATCAAGCAATCAGGCAGCCTAGCCGTGCTGCCCCCAACAGCCACACTCTCGAGACATGGAAGGATGTACACACAATTATGGGTGCCCACGCCCTCCTGCCCACCCCACACCCACCTGCGGAGCCCAGGGCTGGCGGTTGCGCGCCATGCTGACCAACTCTGTGACCATGGCCTGCAGCGCACCACTCTGCAACAAGTGCGCCGCCAGGCGTGGCGACGCTGCGGCCGCAACGATGACAGGTATGTACATGGTCAAACGGTCATCTGGCTCCTGCACCGTGTTGGCAGCGCATGCGCACATGGACAAGCTGTCGTAGGGAGGCGAGCAAGGTGCGGGGCTGTGGCGCAAACCAGACAACAGTGTGCTTGTGCTTGCCTATGCCTGTGCTTGTGCCCTGTGGTGATGCGCTTCAAAGGCACAAGCACAGGCATAGGCATGCACGTGCCGGCTCACCGTGACGGCACGCATCGCCTGCTCCAGCAGCGCCCCCTGACTAGCATCCAGCGCGACCACGCCCGGCGCCTCCCCTAGCGCCACCGCCAAGCCGAAGGCATCTTCCAAAGCAAGCCTGCCCTGCATGAGTTGCGGTGCGTCGTCGCTTGCCGCCAGCGCCTGCAGCGCTGCGCAGTGGGCAGCAGCCATGGCATGCAAATGCCTGCAGCGCAGGCCAGCAGGTTTGAGAACAGGATGGGGCAGTGACGCATGGCTGCAGTGCAATGGTAACAAGCAAGCAGAGCTGGCTACAGCACCGCGCGCAAGCTGCAGGCGCTGCTGCTCTGTGGAGCCAGCATGAGATGGTCAGCCACTGCCCACACACCTGGCCGGCTGCTCTGCGCCTGCCGCCTGCCGCCCCTTCAGCCGCACGGCAATGCGCAGCGTGACGCTGGTGATGCTGAGTGCCTTGGCGCGCTGCTGGAGCGAGGGCAGCAGGCGGGCCTCGCTGGTTGCCATGAAGTGGGCCACCCGGCAGGCGCTGGTGTGCAGCTGCCAAACCGCCGCCTCCGCAGCAGCCACGCCGTCAATCGGCATCTGGGCACCCATATCGAGCTCCCGGCACTCGGAGCACGCACTGGAGCATGCCTCTGCAACTTGCCCCAAATAGAAAGCAAGCTCTGTAGCCACGCCCTGCAGCTCAGGCTGATCCTCTAGCCGCTGCACAAGGGCTGCCACAAATGGCAGCGCGCGCAGCTGCGCGGTCGCTGCGTCGCACCAGGCCGCCAAGTCAGCGAGGGTGAGCAATGCTGTGTCCCCGCTGCTGTAGGCAGGCTGCGCCAGGGCCAGCTTGGCCAGCATGGTGATGGCATCCAGCGCTGCGCCACACAGGGTGGCTGCAGCAGGGCCACTGTTGAAATGCGGCTCTCCCGCCACCACTTGGAGCACCAGTGGGAGCCGCTGTGTGGCTGCCAGCATGGCAGGCGCCAGCCGCCGCGGCCGTTCACCCCAGTGCCAGCTGCCGCTCTGCTGCAGGGGGGTGATGCTGTTGCACACGTGGGTGCAGCTTACAGCCAGCAGGCGCAGGAGGCCAAAGAGCAGGGCCGGCGGGGGCGGCTCGCACTCTGGGTCCTCCAACGGTGCCAGGGCCAACAGCCTGGCAGCGCACTGCACCAGGCGCTGCCCGCTCAACGTCACGCCGCCATCAGCCGGCGATGCTTGGCCAATGTGCGCCGCCAGCTGCTCCTCCAGAGGGTCTGCGGATGCCGCAGCTGCCATGTCGAGCACAGCGAGCCAGCTGTACTGGGCGGTTCGCCGCTCTGGCGGCAGCTGCATCACAACTGCCGCCTCCTGCAAGCACCCAAGCAGCATCTGCAGGAGGCGGCGCCGCAGGTCGGGCTGAATGGCTGCCGCATGCTGCTGGAATTGCGAACCATACCTGCAACAGGGAGTGGGTCGGGGACTATGTTCAAAACTGGCACCCACGGGCTGCAACACTTGCAAAGCACAACTTCCACAAGCTGGACAAGCGAGGTGATACCACGCGCAACTGCAAGCAACGCCCAGCCAGCCAGCCAGCCAGCCAGCTCGTCGGCAAGTAATCAGCTAGTTCCTGGCGCATCGCGCGCCCGTTGCCCCCAAGCTCACAGCAGTTGGTGCAGAGCGGCCGCAAGGGACGCCACAACTGCCCCCCGGTCCTCTGCGCCTGCGCATGCCCAGGGGAGGGCGGGAGGTGGCGCACAACAGCAGGCGGGCCGCAGCGGTCATGCCCCCCAAAGCGTGCTCTCTGGTTGTGAAGCCATGCACCCAATTGTCCAGCGCTTTGCACCCAGGCTCCCCTCCAGCTCTGTGGCAGCAAGCATTGCTGCACCCCGCCCACCTGCCCCGTGGCGTGGGTGCAGGACGGTCCCAGCCGCGCCCGCCACCGCTTCCAGCCAGGTGGTGAATGGTGCTTGCGGAAAGCGGCTGTGCAGATCCTCGGGTCTGCAGTCCGCAAGCAGGCTGAGCAGCGAGGCTGCCACACTCAGTTGGGATTTGAGGGCCAGGACGACTTCAGAAGCGTCGATGATGGTTGGGCTCGCCACAGAGCACGCCAGCTGCACCCGTCCGGTGCTGAGGAGCAGGGTGACACAGCGCGCCAGCGCACGGGCCACCGTTGAGGCCTCTGTCGCATCAATTGAGTGTGCCACACCTATAAGAGTGTGTGCAATGCAGAAAGCAGACGTGCACTGCAAGTGCAGCGCCTGGGACTGTGAGGCTGAAGCGCCAGCAGCAGCACTCTGCCACGCTGCTGTGAGCTTGGGGGCGAGCGCGCCGAGTTCATCGAGCGCCCTGCGACATGCACCAAAGAACCTGAAGCGTCAGTGGCTGGCTTGGACAGGAGAGGGAGCCAGCGAAACTCTTTGCCGACACGCACTCACTCGAGCAGCGCTGCCGGGTCAACGGAGCCAGCGTCCACCTGCGCCTTCAATCCACGCGTCACATGTTCAACTCGCTGCAGCAAAGCCAAGCTGCCGGCAGCGTCGTCCCCACCCGCAAGCGAGCCTAGCTCGACCAGGACGGCTCTCAGCTCTTCCATGGTACCAGAAACTGCAATGCAACTGCGCATTAAGCTTACCGAAACCGCAAGATGGGGATGCACAGCACGCTGTGCAGAGGCAGGTGGCAACCTACCCCGCCCCGCCCCCTACGACCTTCCCCCTCTGGTCAAAAAGGTTCACGCGCAAGTGCCAGCAGGATTGAGAGGGAGGCAGAGCTGTCTAGAGGGCGAAGATGGAGGTGGTGCAGGTCATGGCGTTGTAGATGAGCGTGCCGCCCACCGGCACAAACTGCCCCGTCAGCAGCTTGATCGCCTCCTGGGCCGCCATGGCGCCCACCACAGCCGCGATGACGTGCAGCTCCCCCGCTGCGCAGCGGCACATCTCCCCCACCAGGTCGTCGCTCACAGCGCCGCCCGCTGCGCTGCCGGTGATGCCGCACTCTGAGAGGATGGCGTTGGCCTGGCTCTTCAGCAGGGCCGCGTCCTCCTCCACCTCGCTGTAGCGGGGGAAAGGGGATTGTGGGGAGGGGGAGGGGGAGAAGGAAGTGGAAGGCGGGAAAGGTGGAGGCAAGTGAGCTGTGGAGAGGACCAAGGGGGGGAAGAGAGTTGGGATCGACGGCGGGCACAGGCGGGCACAGCGGGCAAGCAGCTGGGCAGGCTGGTCATGCACAATGATCCCTGCCTGCATCCTTGCCCTTGATCATTCTCAGTTAATCACTCTCACGTGTCCACACACCCCACACCTGTCGTAAGACCCCGGGTAGCGCTGGTAGGTGGCGTGGAAGCGGTCGGCAGCTCGCAGCAGCACGTAGAGCGCCGCGTTGGCTGCGCTGTCCTCCGCCGCCAGCGCCGAGCGCAGCGCGTCGACGCGGCAGCTCGAGGGCTCGGTTTCCTCTGCCAGCGAGCGGCAGCGCACCAGCCTGGGGGCAGGAGGCATGGCAGGCGCACAGGCACAAAGAGGGGAAGGGAGGTGAGGAGGCAGGGGGACATGCAAGCAGACAGGCGTGGCACACAGCTGGAAGGCGAGCTCCCCTCTGCCGCGGCAGCAGCAGACAGATGAACATGAACATGCGGCACCCAGCCTGTGAGGTGCACCCCCCCGCAGCTTCCCATGTGCTCTTACAAAACCTCCCACCCCCGGCACCTGAGGTAGCGCGCATGCTTGCAGAAGTGCTTGACCTCAGAGGTGGGGATGGAGGAGGGGTCGCGCCCCGCCGCCTCCAGAATGGCCCGCGCGTGGGCCTCCACCGCTGCCGCGTCTGCAGGCACACCCGGGCAGGGCAGCACAGCACAGCGGCACCGCATGTAAGGAAAGGCCAGCAGAGGCAGGGCAGCTGGACTCGCCACGGACTGCAGGGCGGCAGGCGACAGGCGCCGCAGCAGAGGCGGGGCACCCGCCTGCAACCGCAACGTGTGGCAGCACTGCCCTCTGCCGGTGCACAGCTCAGCACAGGCCCCACTTGCACCCTCAAGCCGAGCAGGGGACACACGGCAGTTGCCCACGCAGCTACCCACTGCTGCTGGGCATGCCACAATTTAGCCCGCCGGCAGCCGCCAGCATGACCGGGACGTGCGAAACTTGTGCATGCCCAGCCCACCTGTGTTTGCCTTTGCCCGGTACATGCGCTGCAGCTCGAGGTACTGCTGGGTGGAGGCGTGCATGTCGGGTATGCTGCCCTCCAGCGGCAGCTGGCCCCCGCCCTCCTGCTCGGTGAACCGCTTCAGGGCGGCCACCAGCACCCAAAAGTCGGGGGACTGCAGCGCAGGCCGGCCGGCCGGCAGGCAGGCAGGCAGACATATGGCTTAAACCTGTGCTGCGCATGTGAGAGTGTGTGCGTCACACCGCCTCCGTACCTCGGGACGATGTCAGCGTCCCGTTGCCCCCTCCCCAGTGCACCACCAGGGTGCAACACCAGAGAGGACAACCGCCTCTGCCTGCCCTGCACATGCGCACCTGCTGCGTGATGTTGGAGGCGCAGCTGTCCTCCAGCACGGCGCGCAGGTCGGAGGACACGGTGGGGGGCGCCCACACCTTGTGCGCATTGGCCACCGCCTCCATGAAGTTCTCCTCCTGCGGGTAGGTGGGGGCATGCAGTGTGCAGGTGGTTAGTGTTGGTGCTGAGGTCGTAATTTGGGCACGCATCACTTAAGTGTCCGCACGTGGGGGCATGCAGTGTGCACAGGTGTTGAGGCTGCTGAGGTTGCACGTGGGCAGGCCTCATTTTGAGACTTCCTTTGAGCCGTGGGCACGTTGCCCTCCTGAGGAGTGTCGAGGAGCGGGTAAAGATGGTCCGGGGGGTGGGCGTGCATCCCACCAAAACAGGAAAGAAGCACCAGCCAAGCAAGCACCGAGATACCCCCGCCCCACACCTCTAGGGGTATCCCATCGATGTGGCGCTGCCAGGACCTGAGCACATCCTTGAAGGCGCCGCGCTCAGGGTAGCTGCTCGGCAGCTGCCCGCCGTGAGCCTCCCGCCACTGCTGCGCCGCCTGGATCAGCAGCACCGCTGCAACAAGGGGCGGGTGGGTAATCATATACTGAGCAAGGGCATACGTAGGCAGCTGTCGATAATCACTGCAGGTGCTGAGGTGGCAGGGCGCGTTCCCTGCCCCGGGCTCGGCAACCTGCCCCAGCTACCTCGCACACCGAGCACCTCCCACCAACGCACTGCTCTGCTGCACCTGATTTTAACCAACAGTACAGTGCCATCCGCCAGTCGCTTGCTCACTTGCTGTCCAGGCTCTCAACCCACCCTGCTCAGCCCCAGCATGCCCTGCCCCGCCTGCTGGCCCCAGCCTGCTCAGCCCCACCCTACACTGCTCTGTCCTGCTTGCCCCACCCAGCCTGCGCAGCCTTCACCATCCTGCCCTGCCCCGCCTGCGTGTCCCACCCACCCTGCTCAGCCCTTCCTGCTTGCCCCACCCACCCTGTTTGGCCACTCCGCGGCCTGCCCCGCCCTGCCCTGCCCTGCCCTGCCCCACCCCACCTCCCACCCACCATATGGGATGTGGCTGTGCAGCACATCCTCGGCAGTGGCCAGGTCTATGGAGGAGGCGTACTCTGCTAGCTCGGGCCAGGGGTGGCCCAGCCTGCGGGCACAGAGCACGTGGAATGCACACTGTGTGGACAAGTACCGGATGCCATGTGCTGACGCAGGCAGGTGTGTTCATGCAAACCTGTGCATGGGCAGAAGGTGCAACTGCCAGTGAATCCCCCCCACACACCTCAAGCCGTCCTCCGTTCAGTCAGGCTTGCTCACACCGATATACTGCTCAGGACGCTGTGGCCCCCCACACACACCGCCCTCCTCCATCCACCTTTGCTCCCCCCGGAGCGTTTCAAGACTGCTGCAGCAGACTGCCAGGCTGCACAGTTGCTGTGCACGACGTGTCATCAGCAGCCCACCTGAGGTCGTCCACTTTGGAGTCCGGCTTGCTCTCTACGATGCACTGCTCCGGCACGCTGGGGCGCAGGTAGCCCAGCAGGCCGTAGGAGCGCAGCAGCAGCAGGCGCACGCCGTGCTGCCGGCAGATTGTGTCTATCGTCACCGCGTCTGCCTCACACAGCTGCATTGCATGAATGGGCACATGTGATGGACACTTGGGTGAGTGGACACATGTGAGGGATACAACCGGCAAGGAAGGATTGGAAAGGAAATTTCCAGACCATGTCAACCGCAGCAGCTTCTGTTCACACAGCTGCAGGGCTTGGCTGGGTTGAGCATCCAGCATCCGAGGGGTTGGCTGGGCTGGCTTCAGCCAGGTTTCAGCAGCGTTTGCCAGCATCCCACGTGTTGCTGCCTTCCTGCCCTTTACACCTGATCCAACAGGACATGAGGCGGTACATCCGCTCCCACGCTAGCCCAAACCCACCTCACAACGGTCTCACACCACAACACCTCATCCCGCCGCCACAATGGGGTGCTCACCTGCGTGGCTATGACCAGCGTGAAACGACGGAAGAAGTCTGGGTTGGAGTTCATCAGGCTGCGGGGGCTCTCCTCCACGTAGCTCCCACCCACGCTCTCGTTGAGCTCCTTCAGGCACTCTGCATCAGGAGGAGCATGCATGCGGCAACAATGGGGGTATTGACGAGTTCCAAGGAGAGGGTACGAGGGCAGGCAGGGGCATGCCTTCCATACACGCTATTTATGAGCAAGGGAGCAGGAAGGCTGAACAGGTGCAGGCAGGTGGCGGCCCAGGGAGGGGGCAGCTGAGGAGAGGAGGGGGCAGGCAGGTGCGAAGCCAAGAAAAGCAGCAATATGGAACTGAGCGTGAGGGCATGCCGCCTCTGGAAAGGTGCGCGATTCAAAGCAAGCTGCGCAGGCGAGTGGGGTGGCCGGGTGGCGGCTGTGCAAGGGGAGCACAAGGAACGCAGCGCTGGCAACCTCGGACTGGGCGGGCCAACCAAGAACACAAATGATAGCGACCCTTGCCCAGCTGACAGCCTTCACGGTCGCCACAGCCACCCGGCCGCCCAAAAGCCAATGCCAACATCAATTCGCCACCATGCCCCACTCCTTGCTCGCAGGCCCGCCCGCCCACCCACCCACCCGTGGCGCACTGCGCTCGGCTGGTGGCCAGCCCATCAGCGGTGAGCAGGAAGTTGTTGCCCAGGTCTGCGGGGGTCACCTTGGCTCCATCCACGACAGTGAAGGAGTGGATGCCTCCCAGCACCAGGTTTTTGAGGGCCTCTGTGCCGGTGGGCCCCGCGTTCAGCAGGCAGACGCGCGCCGACTCCAGCGCCTCCTGGCCGTGGGCGCCCCAGATGCGGATGCCGCGATCATAGCGCTGCGCCTTGTTCACGGGGGCGGACATCTCGCCGCTGAGAGCGGGTTCCAGGCTTTGAGGCGACGCCGAAGTCGAGGGAGAGCGCATGGATGGCCCCGATCACACAGCAAGGGCGGGCGCACAGGGCCGGCAGGCTGTGCGATTGGAAATGGCCGCCCCGATCGGCCTGTTTAGTTCAGTCTTGACCGGCCCATCCCTGCCTTGCTGGCGCCCCCAAGCCGAGTCTCAAACTCGATAAGGCGCCGCTGCGGCCGATGCATTGAGCTGCACATGCACACAGCAGCGCTGCTGGACGTCTCGAGGCCGTTGTGGCTGCCTGCATTCGCAACCGATCGCTCATAGGCATTTCCCGTCTCCCCACCGAGCTGCCCCTGCTGCTCGGCACCTCGCAAGCACATGAGCGGTCAGGGACCAGCCGAGGACGACTCCCTAGACGACTTTTTCGAGGAACTGGACAGTGCGGGTTTGCAAGTCGAGACGCACGAACTGGACGGCGTTAGCGCCGCAGACGACATTGCAGAAGACTGGGACGAGCTAGACAGCGCGCCAGCCGTCATGTCCGCTCCACCCTCCACTTCTGGCACCGACTCCCCGCCGACCCGCCCTGGCAGCGGCGGCCAGGCACCACCTGCGGCGCCTGCAGCGCCCCCAGCAGCAGCAGTAGCGGCAGTCAGGCAGCCAGTTGCATTGCCGCCAGCAGCAAAGCCGCCGCAGCTTGCTGCAGCCGTGCGCCCTGCAGCAACAGCCCCACAGGGAACAGGAGCGCCGGCAGTACGGCCAGCCGGAGGCAGCGCCCCGACACTGGCTGGGCCCCGCCCCGCACCTCCCGCCGCAGCTGCAGCAGCTGGCACCACCAGGCAAGGCTCAGCTACGCTGGCTCCCATGGCCAGAGCGGCATCGGGGGGCGTTGCTCCTTTTACCCGGCCCGCCGCCCCTGGCGTCGCTGCTGTGGTGCCGCGGCCAGCACCAGCAGTAGCAGCGGCAGCAGCCCCAACAATTGCAACACCAGCAGCAGCAGCGCTGCCCCGCTCAACCTCTGCAGGCGCCGTGCCTGCCATGGGCGCAAGCGCTGCTCCCGCCCAGGCAGCGGCTCACACGGGGCCGGCAGCGGCGGCGCAGCCCAGAGCGCCAGCAGCGCCAGCAGCCAACCCAGGCTTCAGGCCGAGTGTGCGGCCGCCTGCGGCAGCCGCTGTACCAAGGCCTGCGGCCGCAACCGGTGCGGCATCTGCAGCAGCAGCAGCGGTAGCAGCGCGGGGCACCCGGCCGGGAGGTGCTGCTCCCGCCGCTGCTCCCGCCAGGCCGGCAGGCCCCACGGTGGCTACACCGGCAGCACCGCCCACTGGTGTCGCGCCCACACCGGGTGCCTCTGGGAAGCTCTCTGGCAGCCAGCCGCCTGCTGCTGCTACAGCTGCTGCTCCTGGCAGCGCTCCCGCTGCAGCCACTGCAACGGCGGCAGGCTTGCCGGCCAGGCCTGCCCCAGCTGCTGCTCTGAGCAGTGAAATCGAGGAGGCATCTGTGGCATCCGAGAAGGTGAGATAAGTGCGGGTCCCAAGGGTGCGGCAGCTTAGGTTGTTTCCAGCAGGGCAGCGCACATGCTTGGCCTCCACATGGCACCCATCCTGCAGGCTGCACGTGAGCACACCAGCGGCTGGCCCACATCTGACAGATACGCTGTGCGCTGTGCTGGCCCCTTGTTTGCTGCCTGCAGTCCTCCCGGCAGCTGCTAGGAGAAGGCAGCGACGAGGATGCCAGCGCCAGCGAAAGCGCATACAGCAGCGGCGGCGGCGGTGCCGGCGGTGGCGCTTGGGGCGGCTGGGGCGCGCTGGGCCGGCTGGGCGCCTCGCTGCAGGCCGCAGCTGCCACCGCCATCAAGGATGTGTCTGACCTGGGGGAAAGCTTCCAGCAGGTGGGCAGGTGGAGGTGGGGGCAGCGGGGAAGCTGTGGGGATGGATGGTGGGGGGCTGGGAAAGAGACGGGAAAGGAGCTGGTCCACCCCATGCACGTGCCATCTTGCTGTCCCTGTGCACCGGATTGAACATTAAGAGGTGGTTGAGGCATGACTTTATGAGCGAGGTAGGGCGGCAAATGGAGGCCTAACCTGGAATCACATGTTCCTTCCCCAACAGGTGCTGCAAGAGGTGGCAGAGGCTTCAGATGAGGAGGAGGCGGGGGCACAGGTGCGGCGCGCCCCGCCGCCCCCTGGCGCAGCATCCCCGCTGCCTCCTGAGCAAGAGGCTCGGCGGCGGCAGATCCTGGCGCGGCTGGCTCAGGAGGATGAGGAGGACGTGGCGCCACCCCAGCAACCCCAGCAGGCACAGCAGGCAGCAGCAGCGGCAGCGCAGGGCGGCGAGGGCGGCGCGGCGGAGGCGCCGCCAGCTGGCGCTTCCAACGCGCTCAACAGCCTGTGGGGCTGGGGTGCCACCCTGGCCTCGAAAGTGGAGCAGGCAGCGGCCACTGTGGGGCGGGAGCTGGCAGAGACGGTGCATGATGCGCAGCCAGCGGTGGCAACAGCTTCCAGGTGAGAGCACCGCCAACTGCGGATGATCTGGCGGCCTGTTGGCCTACAGCAGCCTTATGTGCGCATGCCCCTACACCCTGGGTCGCTGTAGGGAAGCCGATGCATGCGCATGTCTGCACTATAAACTAGCCACGCTGCTGCTGCTGCCAGCTCTCTGCACCCTGCACCACCGCCTCCTGCCGGGATTGGCTCCAAAACACTCACTTCCGTGCCTCTCATGCCGCGCTTCCCCCTGCAGCAAGGCGGCTGCAGGCGGGCGGGCCGCCGAGTTCCGGCTAGGCTCCACGCTGGGCGCGCTGGGGCGCACAGCGCAGGGGCTGCTGGAGCAGGCAATGGCTGAGGTGGCACCCAGGTGTGAGGTGGCGCCAGCTGGCCGGCTGTACAGCTGGCTACCGCCTACTTGCATGGTACAGCGGAAAACTTCTTTGGAATTGTGTCTGGTCCAATGCAGGTGCTGGCTGTGCGTGCGGCTGCAGCGTGCCTCAACGCGCCGCCCGACTCCCTGCCCCACCTGCCTCATGAGCGGCGCCTCTACCTGTCTGCACTCACCCCGCCTGCCTGCCTCTGCCACCCCTGCACGCCCGCTGCTCCAGGCCGGGCGCCGGCGGCTCTGGTGCCTCTGACGAGCCGCTGAGCTTTGCGGATGCCCTGTACATTGCTGGCGGGCGCAGCGCCCAGGAAGACCTGGAGGCACTGTCCAACGACAGCGCCAGGTCAGCAGGCGGGCGGGGTGGTCGTTGCGGGTGGTGCCCTGTCGTGGCAGGGCAGTGGCAAGGCAAGGCAGCCCACCAGCAGAGGCCCCGGCGGCTCTTCACAACCACAGGGCCAGGTCTGCGTTACTGGCGGGAAGCGAGCTGCAGGGAAGGAGCTGCAAGAAGGGCGGTACCGTCTGTAGGAAGGGAGCTGCAAGAAGGGCGGTACCGTCTGAGGAAGGGAGCTGCAAGAAGGGCGGTACCGTCTGTAGGAAGGGCGCAAGGCCGGGCGGCACCCCAGAGGGTGCTTTTGAGCAGGTGCTGTTGTGAGCGCTTACGCCCCTGACCACCCAGTGCTTCCTCTATTCCCTGCCCTGGCCAACCTCACGTCGCTTGGTCATCCTGCCTTAAACCTTGCTGCTGCTTGCCCTTCCCCCCGATGTGTCTTCCTGCAGGATGGCCAACCGCCTGCGTTCCCTGCTGCCTGAGGAGCAGCGTGCCAGCCTGGAGGCGGCGCTCGCCAGCCTGGCACCCGTCTTTGACCTGCGCACGCCTCTCCCAACCGATGAGGACCCAGAGGGTGCCGCGCCCGCGGGCGCTGACGTGGCGCCTGCCACTCGGGCGGCCGTCGCAGCGGGGCACAGCTTGATTGAGGAGCTGGCAGCTGCTGGCTGCGAGCGTGCGGATGCGCTGGCGCAGGCAGCAGCCGACAGCGCGGCACAGCTGGTGGCCGCCCCTGCAGCCGCCACCGACGTGACGGCGTCGGTGGCAGGCGAGCAGGCCGCACCTGGCAGCGAAGACGCTGCCGCTGCCTCCGCCGCTGCTGCCCCAGCACCTGAGGACGGTGGAGCCAGGGCACCGGTAGCGGAGGCTGCAGCGCCGGCGCCGCCTGCGCTGGCAGCTCTGGCAGGGCTGCACGCCGACGGCGTGCGCTCCGTTGCCGAGCTGTGCGCACTGTGCCTGGAGCGCCTGCTTGCCCTGGGCCGCAGCCTGTCTGCCTACTACCGATACGGCAAGCCAGCGGACGACCACATCTCGTGGCAGCCCAGCTGCCAAGCCAGCGGCCTGCTTCTGCGTGGGCAGGCGCTGCGCATGCTGGAGGATCTGCAGGCCATGGCAGCGGCGTATGGAGCAGCGCTGGGCTCTGCAGGTGAGCGCGGCAGCGGTGGGGTGCAGGTTGGGACGGCTGCTGGTGGGGCGGGATAGGGGCCTGGGTTGCTGGCAATGCAGTGCTGCTCTGTGAAAAGGTGCAACAGGACCGCTTGTCAAGCCCCTGCCTATGCCTGGCCGCCCACTGGCACATTGCTGCTGGCTCTCCTGCTGCAGGCAACCACCTGGATGCTGCAGCGGGCAGCAAGGCCTACAGCCACGCCGCAGCCCCCATGGTGCACGGCCTGCAGACGGACAGTGAGGCGGCAGCAGCGCGCGTGCATGACGCCACCAGAAGCTTGCTGCAAGTTGTGTGGCTTACCAGCGTGCCCAGGGCCACGCTTGAGGAGCTGCTCTGAGCGCTGTGGGGCCGCTGTTGCTACTGTGCAGGCCGCGTGATTTTTTTTCTCAAACTGGCTGGCCACCCGCACACACTCTCCCAGTCACATATCTCCTTTCTCCCCGTTGTTGCTCTGCTTCCTTTGTGCATTGCGTGATGCGTCACATTTTGGCTGCGCTGCTTGGCAGCATGTACACTAGGCATGCAAATATGTAAGAATAGCAGAGTGCGCAGGATGGCAAGGGGGCAGTACTTGGCGTGTATTGCAGTTGTTTAGATGTTGAGGACAGTTGTGCAAGTGTTAGGGGACTCGCAGGGGCAGTCATTGATGTGTGATGGGACCCCCATGGGCAGTGATACTAGTCAGGAGTGGGTCATGGTGGACAGGCAGGGGTGGATTGCAGGTGGGATCGCCGGGGCGCATGCACGGCGCTTTGCCTGGGCTGGCCCTTGTGACTGCCTACTGAAAGTACACTGTGGGGTGCGCCTGCGTCACGCCCGCCAGCAGCAGGGCGGAGGCGCCCAGGACCAGCAGCATGCCAGCCACCAGCGCCGCCACCAGCGCGCGCTGCCCCGCGGAGCTGCGGCGGCCGGCGCTGGGCAGCGCCAAGCCCACCGTCACGCCCGCCAGGAAGGCCTGCGCATGGAAGGGGAGGGAGGGGCAAAGAACACATGTTGACATCTTGGGCAAAGAGGGCAACTGCTGGCCAGCACCCACAAACCATGCGGCACCCGCTCACCTCCTCCCAGGTGCCGCCCGCCAGGCCCGCGCCGCTGCTCGCCGCAGCACCCAGCCGGCCAGCCAGGCGCTCCAGCACGGCGCGTGCGTCGCTGGGCAGGCTGGTAGCGGCTGGCGGCGGCTGCGGCGTAGCGCCAGCGTCGGAGCAGGGGGAGTCGATGAAGGAGTCGTCATTCAGCAGCGACTTGACGGCCACCGGCGGCCGGCCCTCGCTCTTTGACGGGGTGATGGCTGGCGAGGCGTGCGGCGTGGCGGCGGGGCACTGGTCCTCCTGCTGCGGCTCGGCCGTGTTGGGTGCAGCAAAGCCGCAGCCCCTGCCAGGTGGGAGGCGGGGTGTGCGGTGGTGGGCGTTTTGGCAGCGCAGAGGGGACGAGCAGCTGCTGCCAGCCGCCCTGCCTGTCCTGGCCCAGCTGCCCTCTCGCCCATGCCACCTCTGAGCGCAAACAGGGTGTCCAAGGCGCCCAGCGGCGACCCACACTCCCGCTGCCTGCGAAAAATCAACGCCTCACCAGGAAGAGGCGCCGCTGCTAGGCGCCTTCAGGTGCGAAATGGGAGCCGCAGCTGGCTTGGCCGGCTTGGAGGCTCCAGGCCTGCGGGCGGCGGCAGCAGCGCCGCTAGTGTAGGGAGGCAGGCGGGTCATGCTGGTGTTCTAAGCGAGAGTGGAGGGCGTGCAGGCGCGGGGAGAGGAGGAATGCAAGAAACAAGTGGATGCGTTCACGCAAGGCAAGAGTCCCAACAGCATGGCGCCAGCTGTCCATGCGATTCAAAGTCATCCGGCCAGAGCCGCTCCTCTGCTTCCGTCAGCTCTATTCAATGGTCCTGGGAACGCTCAAACCAGGCAAAACCTGCCATGCTACAAAGGCAACGGAGCTATTGGCTGACGCTGGCCAGCGTACCCTGGCGGTGTCCCGTGCCCAGCACCCACGTCTAGTAGTACAATTTACAGCGCTCGCCAGCGCTCGGCCACTGGTAGCAAAGGAGCAATGCGACACAATGAAGAAGCCATGCACTAGGGAAGAAGAACACTCGAAAAAGAAAGGGGCAGTTGTGAACAAAGCAGAAGGATGCAGAAGAGTCATGCAGCAGGGGTGTGTCACGGCCAAAAGGGAGGCAAAGAGAGTGCGGTCCAGCGGAGCTGAGCACGCGCACAGCAGGCCAGGGGCGAGTTCAAGTTGTAAGCAATCATTCGTTGGCATGAGCAGTCATGGGCATGTGCCGGGTTTAGAATGTGCGCCAAGATATTACGAGGGCGCTGCTTCTCAGCGGCGCCCGCCCGCAGGCGGGCCGGAGGCCGCCTGCACTGCCACCGGTACCGGCGCGACGCTGCCGCTGCCGAGCACGCTGTACAGCAGGCGGTTGGGCGTGCCGGGATTGAACTTGGAAGATGCAATCTTGTTGAGGGTGGCGGTACCTGTCAGGGCAGCAGCCACTTCGCGAGGCGTGGCGGTGGGATGCTCTGCCAGGTACACTGCTGCCACGCCTGCAAGGGACGAGGACGACCAGGGAAGGGCAGAGAGTGTGTGGCAGGGGCAGAGAGAGAGAGCCTGCAAGCGGTCAGGTATTGGATGGGACTGCACGCAGCACAACAC
Source organism: Micractinium sp. NFX-FRZ (assembly GCA_029339195.1). Taxonomy (NCBI): domain Eukaryota; kingdom Viridiplantae; phylum Chlorophyta; class Trebouxiophyceae; order Chlorellales; family Chlorellaceae; genus Micractinium; species Micractinium sp. NFX-FRZ. Next base: position 260,364 of record JAPTJF010000021.1, read on the forward strand.
GCCTTTTGCACATGTACACAGAATCCAGCAACCGGCACAACACCCAGCACCCAACATCGCGCAAACCAACCAGCACCCAACTACCCACCCACCCACCTGCGACGTGGGGCACGGCCATGCTGGTTCCGCTGGCGTAGGTGTAAGCTCTGTCATCGACGGTTTCGCAGCGGGATGGGCCGCCGCAGGCAGAGAAGATGTCGACGCCGGGGGCAAAGATGTCCAGGCAGGCGCCGGTGTTTGACCACTTGTAGATGTCCTCCGGGTCGCCTACAGGGTCAGCAACAGGCAGGCACAGCGACAGGTGGGCGCAGTCAACGGGGACAGCACACAAAGGGAAAGGAGGGCAGGGGAGCATGCATATGTGCAGCATGCCAACAGGCCAGTGTAGCAGCACCCACGAATGGCGCTGGCTGCCGGGCTGCGTGCCCGCAGGCACCACCCTTCCCTGCACAACCTGCGGCGCAGATGTCTGCAGCACCCACCTGACTTGGTGCCGTTGAACTTTGTGGGGACGTTTGATGCTGCCACTGTGATCACCTCAGGAACATTGGCTGCAGGGCGTCGAAGGAGGCCAGAGCAGGCAAGCAACTCTTAGCATGAAGCAAGGAAGCAAGCCATGAGCACAGCAAGCGGCTGGGGCTTTGAGGGATGCATGCTTGGTGTCAGTTGAAGGCGAGCAGGCCCTGCGCACCGTTGTGCTGGCCATCAAGGGGGGCCTCTGCCCTGCACCCTCTCCCACGTCAACCACCCGGCGATTCCCTGGCGACGAATCCTTCGCCCGCCCACCTGCCAGCGACGCATGGCATCCATCCCGCAAGGAGCCACTTGTCAGCACCCGCTCCCGGCCCTGCCACCCTGGTGCCCCGCCCACCTGGCGCCACGTAGCAGGCATCCACTCCAGAGTTGCCCGAGGCCACCACGACTGTGATGCTGTGGTCGTTGATCAGGCTGCGCACCGCATCCTCCAGCACCCGCGACCAGGAGCCGACCTGTGTCAGGGGCGGGCCAGGGCAGAGGGGCATTAAGGTGCGGGTGAGCTGGGCAGGGGCGGGTGCTGAACCCGCATGGCCGCCGGGTGAGTTAAAGTGCAGGCACCCAATGGCTGCCTCCTTGGAGGGGCAAAAATGCAGGCACCCAATGGCTGCCAGCGACTACATAGAGAGCCGAGAGATGCTTGCAGCCCACCTGAATGCCCAGCGACAGCGTCACCACTGCCGGCTTCTTGTGGTTGGCTGCAAGGGCAGGCCGCAGGGCAGGCAGAGGGCAGGGCGGTGAGACGGCAGCCGGGCGGAGCACATCATGGAGGCGGCGGCCGACTCGGAGGCAGGGCAAAGGAACAAAAGTGCCAGGCACCACGGCAGCCAAACCAAGCAGCCTGACCAGACAGCCATCTGCAGAAACAGGAACCCGCTGGCTCTCACCGCTGTTTGCTACACCCCCCGTGCAGCTGGCGCACCTGCCACCCAGTCCAGCCCCGCCACTGTGTCGCTGATGGTGCCGCTGCCGGTGCAGTCCAGGATGCGCACAGCCACCACCTCGGCCTCCTTGGCCACGCCGACCTGCGGGGAGGAAAGTGGGATGTGGATGAGTGAGGGCAGTGGAGCCAGAGGAAGGGATATGTGCAGGGCCACCGATGCGGGCTGTGATACCCGGGGTATGGCAAGCTGCCCGGCCTCCCCTGCTGGCAACAACACCTGTTGTGTACACAAAGCCGCGACGCACCTGCAGCCCAATGGCGCTCCCAGCCACGTGCGTACCTGAGGCAGGAGGAACACAGCAGGGACGGCACGATCAGTTTGGTGGCGTGCAGGCAGGTAGGCGAGCATGCAGGCAAGCAGGCAGGCGGGCAGGCAGGTATGCAGGCTTTTGCCCCGCTCTCATCTGGGAGTGCCCCAGCCCAACCAAAGCAGCCCACCACCCTGCCACGTCACCCCGCCCCGCCCACCATGCCCGTCGCAGTCCTCGGCATCATAATCGTCCTCAACAAAGTCGAAGCCTGTGAGGGGGAGGGAGAGAGCAGGAAGGTTGTGGGTTTGCGTTAGATTGCGGCGTTCCAGACGATTTCCGTTAGATTGCAACGTTCCAGAGAAATTGGGGTGGGGAAGGGGTTGCACAGCAGGGCAAGACAGTAGGGAGTCAATGCAGCCTATGCAGCAGCTGGGCTATGCTGACTAGTGGGGCACACGGCCCATCCAGCGCACACGCCGGCATGTGGCCGAGCTTCCTTTTGGCACGTCAACTTCCAAGGCCACCCCAACCCAGCATGCAGCACGTGCCCATCCGCAACCGCCCACCCACCCACCCACCATACAGGGCGCGCGTGCGGCCGCCGTTCTGGCTCTGGAACTCCTGGTGGGTGGGCTTGATGCCGCTGTCCACCACGTAGATTGTGGCGCCCTTGCCCGTGCCAGCGGTGGTGGCTGCACGCACAAGTCCGGGGGCGGCGGCATGTGAGGCAGGCAGCATGGCATGTGTTGCGGGCGCAGCAGCACGACACATGGCGGTGGCGGCAGGCGGCAGGCAGCCAAGCAGATGAGCAGGCAAACTGGCAGGCAGGCAAAAAGCTCCTTCCAATCACCCCAACACAAGCCCCAATGGCATAGGACTGAACAAGGTTGACCCACCCGTGCCATAGGTGAAGGAGCCATCCAGCGGAAGTTCCCGCTGGTCCATGCGGTCCAGGTTCCACAGCCGGGGGCTCACAGTCTGCACAGGGGTGGTCGTGCAGTTATGGAATGAGTAAGGCGACGAGCGCGAGCAGGAGCGGGCAGAGGCACAGGAAGGTGAGGGGCGGAGCGAGCAGCTGCGTGCGCCAGCATGGCAGCTGCAAGGGATGAAAACGGAAACCCTTTCAAAAACCAACATCAGGCAGCCTGTTCACCTCCTAAATTGACCCCAAGCAGGCTGAGAGAAACCTGGCCAACAGCACCCTGGCTAACAGCATCCGCCTCCCCACCATGCTCTGCTCAAACCCCGCCTAAAAGCACGTGGCAAACACGCTGCACAACAGCTCACCTCTCTCTTGGCCCCCGGCAGGCTGATGTTCACTCCCTGGCTGACAGCAAACTGATCGATGGGGCCGCTCTCGGTGGCAGGCGTGTGCGTCCGCTCTGCGCACATGGATGCAAACAAAATGGGTGTGTGAGTGGAACAGACGGGAACCTTGGCAAGGGAGGGGGCTTGGCTTTAAAGCAGGGCGCGCAGCCAGCGGGCGAGCCGGCGGGTTCCCCGAGCAGGCATCCTGTGCACCCACACAGCCACCTGCCTGCGCCTCCAAATCCCGCCCAGCCCAGCCCCACCTTCAAAGGAGTGCACGCGCGGGATTTCCTGGACCCGCTGCTGCATGCGCCGCCCGCCGCTGCGCGGGCCCCGCTCCAGCTGCTGCTGCTGCTGCTGCTGGGAGCGCTGGCCCTGCTCGGGGTGCCACACAGAGCTGTCCTCGGCTTTGTAGACCTTCAAGAGCGGGAGGTGAAGAGGCATGTGTGTGTGTGGTGGTGCTGGGGCGGGGGGCAGCAGATACGGGGGCAGGGCGGCGAGATGGGACAGCGGTGCATGCGTGCCTGCAAAGGACGCTGGGCTGCTGCCTAGTGGGCTTTGGTGCAGCATTTGAGGGCTACTCGCCCCAGAGGGGATAGGCAAAGGTTGATTTTGATTCAACTCTCGAGCCCACGCCTCAACAGCCAGGTCTACAAGTAAGTGTGCGTTTCAATCCCCCAAACCACGCTCCATCCCAGCCGCACAATGCCATCGGGTTCCTTGTAGAAAATGGCGCCAGGCAGGCAGCGCTCCAGGCGCGCCAGGTCACCGGCATGGAACTCGCCAGCAAAGCCTGCAAGAGGGTACCAACGACAGGCCAAGCGAAGCATCTGTGGGCTGTGCGTGTTGAACGGCGCGCCGGAGCACCGGCAAGAAGTTGGCAGTAAGGGCCGCAGAGGCGCGGCAGGGAGGTGTGGGTCGGGTGGGACCCAGAGCAAGACCCAGCAACGTGGTGGCCGCCAACAGTCTGGGGGTGCGACCAGGGCCCAAGCTCGGCAGGGGTGCAAGGGTAAGCATGATGATCGCACAGGGGCGAGCGGGCGCCTGGGCAAGGGGAGAGCAGCGGGCACAAGAGCCGCGGGGCGGAAGCGGTCAAGCACACCTTTCTACCCTTCTGCCATGAGCTAAGCAACAAGCAGAGCTGGGGGAGCGGATACTCCCCGCCCCACCCTGCCACCCACGGAACTCCATCCACCAATCCGCCTGCAACGCTTAACCACCGGCGACTACAACGCCCGCCATGTGACCCCTCGAACCCGCCTGCCGTCTCATGTCCCTCCCACCCACCATACCCACCCACCCGCCAGCCCCAGAGCAGGCGCCCACCCACCGTAGATGGTCTCGCTGTAGATGCGGCGGCACATGCCGGGGAAGTGGCAGTCGGGGGGCAGGCGCAGGCCGCGGTGGAAGATGCGGTAGAGCGTGGCAGAGGGGTTGCACATTGCGCGCAGCGCCGCAAGCGAAGACGAGTCTCGGAAAACCACAATGAGAGAGAACTTCTCCGCGTCCGCGGGCTGTGCCTGTGCCTGCGCGGTGCTGCTTGCGGCACCTGCCGGCGTGGCGGTGGCTGCGGCGGCGGCTGCAGGCAGAGCCCCCTTGGCTGCTGCGGCAGCGAGCTCGTCGGCTGGCACGTCGCCAGAGGCTGCAGCTACGGGTGCACAAGGAGCTGCTGCAAAGGCTAGCAGCAGCCCTGCGCAGAGGAGCGCGAAGCGTCTACAACACGGCTGCATCCTGCGCCGCTGCTGCTCTCTCGCCAGTGGTGGCGGCTGCGGCGGCCGGTGAGCGCCGCGCGGGCAGGTCGGGCGCAGGTACAGGCTACCTCCGCCTCCTCTTCCGGAGCTTGGCGGCGCTTGGCGGGTGTGCACAGCTCTGCAGGCAGCCGCACGGAGCGGCAGCCGACCGTGAGGTTTGGCAGCGGTCAGACGGGCAGAGGTTTCGAAGTTGCGCGCGTGGGCAAGCAACCTCGGGGCAGGGCTCAGCAGCTCTTTTAGGACTTGCTGAGCAGGTTGCAGGGCCTGCAGGGCAGCGGGCTGGAGTGTTCGGCACGCTCGCACGCACCCCTGCGGCCGCGGAGCTGTGAGGCGTGAGAAGACAGGAAACAGGTCCACGAGACACACCGAAACGGTAGAGCAGGGAAAAGAGACGACAGAAAGGGGAGCGCCCGCCTGCATCACCCTGCCAGCTACCTTCCTCCCTGGCGCCGGCACACGCAAGTACCGGCACGGCCGTGCGCCGGGCAACTCCTTTGCCTGTGTCTTAGCAGTCCCATTCTGTCCTCCTGCACCCTTGGAAGACCAGCCGGAGCGGCGAATGCGGGCGAATACGCCTCAATTGCATGCTCACCAGGGGCTTGGTGCCGGACCAGCGTCAACCGCCGTCAGGTGGGCACAGGCTCACACGCCCACCTCGAGTTCTAGGCAGTGCAGCCCCTCAGAGCAGCGGCTGGGCGCATGCTTTACACCCACCATTGGCCCACGTGTTTGCTCTGGTCACCCAGTGTGCAACTTGTACCCCCAGGATGTGCCCTGCTTATGAGGCTGGGGCACACTTGCGTTGAGCTGCCGCCGCCAGCCTTGCACAGCTGCTGGCTGCCATGGGCAGCAGGGCGGGGACCTCGCTCTCCAAAAAAAGAAAATGTGCACCAGATGCTCTGTCACATGGAGGCTTGCATTGCTTACACTGCCCCACAAACAGTGGTTGCAATGCCAAGCGGCCACTCCTCCCTCATTGTGTTTCTGCCGGCGGCCGCGCCACCAGCAGGTACGTGGTCCCAAAGTGCCACCGGCTCTGGCTGTCCACCTCCAGCCCCGCCTGCTTCACGAGCCGCTCGATGTCCCGGTTCCACCAGCAACCCCACTTCTTGAAGTGCTCGCCTGCAGGGGTGGGCGGTTGGGTAATACATCAGACTCAGGTCAGGTGAGGATGGGTGACATGCACCATGTGCAGGCAGTAGCATGGGTGCCTCGCGGCCCTGCACCCACCGCCCGCCCTGCCCTGCCTCTGCCTGCCCCATCCCATGCCAGCCATGCGCCTGTCGAAGTTACCTCCAATTGCGCTGTCCCCGCCCCGGTCCGACTGCCGCATGCTGCCCCAAGCCTGATCCCCCAATCTCGCCCGCCCCGCACCGACAGCCTGCCCTGCCCTGCCTATGCCTGCCCCTGCCAGCCATGCGCCTGCTGGACCCACACCCAACTGTACTTTCCCGCCCCGGTTCCACATCCGCATGCTGCCCTTAGCCTTGTCCCCTCGGCTCACCCGCCCCATTGTCCAGGATGTTATTGATAAAGCCCCAGCTGCCCTTGCCGTGCTGCAGCAGCAAGATGCGCCCGCCCGGCTTGCACACGCGCGCCATCTCCTGCGGCAGCGTGCAGGCAGCAGCAGCAGGGCAGCGTGGCCAGTTGCAAGGGCAGGCTGCAGAGCAGGTCCGGCAGGCACAGCAGGCACAGCAGGCACGTTTGGTGCAGGCAGCAACCCCTGTACCGTGCAAGCTCAGCCTTTGGGCTGCCCCAGCCTTCACACCCAACCACGCGAGCACCCAACCACCGCATGCGTTCCCACCACCTCACCACCCCACCTCCCCTCCCTTGGCCTCCCTCGCCTTGAGCGCTGTGACCGGGTCCTCCTGAGAGCACAGCCCAAATGTGTCAACGACCACATCAAAGCTGTGAGGCGGGAAGCTGTGCCGCTCCTTGAGGGCCGGCCGCTGCGGGGCGCCAGGCGCCGACGCCGGTGCAGGCACTGCCGTCGCCGCGCTGCCTGCTCCTGCCTGCATCACACTGCTGCTGCTGCTGCTGCCGCTGCCGCTGCCTTCACTGCTGCCCCTGACCGCATCGCTGCTGCTGCTGCCGCTGCTGGCGGCAGATGCCTTGGCTGCTGCAGTCAGGTGCTGGGCATCGGCGAGCTCAAACCTCACAGGCGTGCCCGCTGCCGCCGCAGCCTGCTTGGCTGCCAACTCCTGCCACTTGTCTGCCGCGTTCACCAGCATGTGGCGGCTGGTGTCTGTGAGGGTGAGGGAGCGCAGGCGGGTGAGGTCGTAGTAGGGCAGGTTGCGCCCCGTCCCCGCCGACACCTCCAGCACGTCTCCCTGCACATGTGGAGGGCAGAGACAGCACATTGGCCAGGCACGGGACGACGGCAAGGCGGTGCAGGCTGGGGTGGGTGATGCGGCATGGCAGCAGGCAGGAGCGATGGGGCGCCAGCGGGCAGGGCAGACAAGCCTCCGGCAGACTGCTGGGCTGGGCCCCAAGGCAAGCCTCCTGCCACGCTGTTGCTCACCTCTGCTTGGCGCATGAGCCACCGCCGCATTAGCTTGATGCCTGCAGAGCCGTGGCGAGCGGGATACAAAACTGATGTGAGTATGTTTTGAACTGCAGGACCCATGCCAGCACAAAAGCAGCAGGGCCCGCAAACTTGACTAGCTGTCTTGCGGCGGTTGTCCCCACACACCAACAATTTGCCCGCCAACTGCTCGCCGCACCAAATGACCAACCCATCAATCGTTCACCCGCGCAACTGGGCACCCACCCATGAATGTTTCGTCCACATTGATGCAGCTGTCGTAGCAGTCGGCAATCCGGTCGAACGTCTCCCGCCCGTCGACAGCTGTCCCACCCGCTGCTGCGTCGTCCCCGCCGCCGCCAGCCTCCCTGTCCCGCTTGCCACGCTGCGCGCCGCCGCAGCCGCAGGGCGAGGGGGCAGGCGCTTTGGAGGAGCGCAAGTAGAGGTAGCCGCTCACAGCGGCAGCAAAGTAGAGGCCCACCCCTTTGATGACGGTCTTGCCGCTGAGGCGCACCATTGGCCCTGCGCAGGCTCAGACAAAATTTGGGGTGGTGCGGTGACGGGCTGACTTGCAGCGCGTGGAAGGTGGCAAGCAGGGTTGTGCTGTCGTTGCCAGCAGGCGGCGCTGAGCGGCGGCGGCGGCGGCGGCAACGGAGGCAGGTGGTGCTAGCGGCAGGCGACCTGGGCTCGGTATTTGCCGCTGTCAATTCATGATTCCCTACTATGCACTCACAGAGCCCGAAGGTTGCAGGGGCGCACAAAGTGGGGGCAACCGGGGTTCAGGCTGGGGTTTCAGAAACCCAAATGCCCGGCGATCAACTCGTTAAGCGAACGCACCTGACAGCATTCAGGCATCGTCGTCCTTCTTTTCTCGTGCTGCGCACATGCTTCGCTCTTCCCTGTCCATCGGCCGTCCTGATGGGCGCTCTGACGTATCTCCTAGGACTTGAACCACTGTCCTAGTGGGCAATCGCACGGGCTGCAAACTCGAGCAACCTCACAACCGGTGCATCTTCTTTTCTCACCGAGCTAGCAGCGGCAGCAGCTCTAGGCAGACTCGCAGCATGCTCAGTCAACTTCGACATGCAGCTGGAGAGCTGCTCGCAAGCTATGCGCGACAGGCAGCTCAGCCGCCGCTGCCTGTGGCGGCAGCTACAGCGGCAGCGGCTGGGGCGCGGCTGCTTCCTGCGTTGCAGCAGGCGCGGGGGGCACACAGCAGCGGCGGTGACGACAGTCAGATGGTAGACAGTGGGGTGAGTGTGCATTTCTTGTTTGCCGCAATACATGCTTTGCTTGCCACCAACACGAGTTGGACGGTTCCATACCGTGCCCGCCACTGCCGGCGACGTTTTGGTGCCATGCTGTCCTGCGCTGCACTCCCCAACTCACCCGCCCTTTGTCTGCCCACCTACCCTCCCACAGTTCCAGCCTCAGCCGTTCAGCATGGCACTGCGTCAGCTGGAAGCGGCAGTTACGCAGACGGTGCTGCCCCAGGATGCGCTGGCAGAGAACCGCAAGGCGATGGAGGGGGTCAAAGAGTTTGCTCGTGCGCTGGATGTGCCGTATGGCTACCCGCCAGCCATGGCCAAGCGCGTCACGTTTGTGTTCCGGTGAGGGCGGCGGGGCCTGCAGCTGCCCAACCTCATGCAACCTCTAAGCAACCCCCGCTCAGGGTCCCATTTGCTCTGTGCTCTATTTGCCTAGACCACCCCACCACACTGTGTTGCTCCCACCCGCCCACCATCTGACCGCTGTGCTGCTGCCCCGCCTCCCTGTGCAGAGACCCTGACAACGGCGGGCGGCTGCACCGGGTGCGCACCACTCTGAAGACCAGCGGCGGCGACAGCTCAGCACAGGTGCAGCTGCGCCTGGGGCAGCTGCTGGAGCGCATGGGGCTCAACCACTTGTTCTACTTTGACGGCGGCCAGTTCAAGCCAAAGCCGATGCCAAAGTCGCAGCCCATACGCGTGTCTCAGCCTCAGTCCAAGGCCAAGGCCAAGCCGCGTGCAGCAGCAGCAGGAGCAGCAGCAGCAGGTGGGTAGTGGGGGCATGCATTGGCGTTGGTTGTGTGTGGGAGCTGATTGCTGGCAGGGCGCAGCTCCAGGCGGCCGGCGGCCTCCGCAACTGAGCAGCAGTTGAGCACGGGCCTCATGCCTGCAACTCACATGAGAGGCCCAGCGGAAGGCAGGGCGTGTTGCCGTGCTGAGCTCCCCTGCCAAGTGCTCTACGGCCAACGCCATTGCGCCCTCCTTGCCTTGCCCCGCCCTGCCTGCTCCCTGGCTTCCGCAGAGCCCTCGCTGCCGGACGTGCAGGCGGTGCGGGCCAAGGCGGCGGCAGCGGGCTTCCCCAGCCAGACAATCAGCGAGGAGGAGTTCAAGAAGATGCAGGAGCAGTCGGTGAGCTGGCGGCGCTGAGCTGGCAGGGGTGTGCTGGCGCTGGCGGGGGGGGCGAAGTTGGGGGATGAGTTGACAATGCTGAGCTAGCGGTGCTGAGCTGGCACGGAGGCTGCTGGGCCTGGGTGACAAAGGATCCTGTGGGCTGGAGCAGTGGGGGTCAGCTGGTCGGGCTGGGCATGGAGCGGGAGCGCAGCTGCAGAAGATGCAGCCTCTTGTGTGTGCCACCCCGACTGTGCTTGGGGGCCTTGTACTGGCAGCTTGTGGTGCAGGCCAGCCGAGCAGAGGCGGCCAGGAGGGAAAGACGCAGCAAGGCAGCCGTGGATGTGAAGAGCACGCACACAGAATCCACCCAGGCTGCTGTATGTGCACCCCGCGTGTGAACCTGTGCAGGAGGCCACCCGAGCCGAGAAGGCACGGAAAGAGGCGGCAGCCAAGGCAGCAGCAGAGAAGCTGCGGAAGATTGACCCGCTGCTGGCGGCTGTGGCGGCGGTGCCCTGGCTGGCGCAGGTGGGGATGGGGCAGCACGGGGCAACCAGTCACTTTGTGTTCTGCACACAGTGTACAGGCGGAGTGCAGGGGGTGCAGCGTTGGGAGGCAAACCGGCCCTGCCAGCCAACAGGTGCTTGCTGGGGCTGACCGGGCTGGGGGCCGGATCGCCAGGGAAGGCGCAGCTGGCGCCCCGTACTGCGTCCGCCTCCCACGTGTCACTGCATTTCTCCTACTGCTCCCCACCTATTCGGGCGTGCCGTCCTCCCCCTCCCCCACCCGGGACTGACCCGTCACAATGCCCTTGCCCCCTTGCCCCCTTGCCCCCTTGCCATTCCCAACCCACTGCCTGCTACTCCCACAGGCTAAGGACAGCGGGCACCCGGCTGATGCACACTCGGCCTTCTCACCCCATTCGCCGCTTGCTCCCCTCTCCACCCCATGTCGCCTCACTGATCCCACCCTCTTGATAGCTGACTGGCGCCTTTGGCTTCATGTCCTGTTGGCACCCTCACGCCTTTGGGCGTGATGATCTGCTCACGGCATGACACTGCTTCCCCTCCCACCCTCCCTGCCCCCGCCAGATGAAGGACAAGGAGGCGGCAGCCAAGGTGGGGACCATCAAGACGCGGGTGATGGACGAAATCGAGTCGTGGGGTGAGTGGGGCGGGGGCGGCCTCGGTGCAGGGGCGTGAGTGAAGCGGGGGCGTTGTCAGTGCGGGGGCGTAAGCGGGGCGGGGCCATTCTCCGGTCACGACGCGTGGATGGGTGGGAACCAGAAACTTCCATGCATGCTTGCCTAGCTGCGCTGTGCCTGCCAGCGCACACCTGGCCTGCATGCTTTGGTGTCTTGAGCCCGTGCCGAATTGGGCGAGCCTCCCCAAGCCTGCTGACAGGCCTGGCCCCCAACCCCGCCCTCCCCCCGCCTCCCCGCCCCGCCCAGGCTGGGACGTGCGCGGCCCCGTGCGGCGCATCTGGGACGGCGAGCGCTCGCTGGCGGCGCTGCAGCAGGGCAAGGATACCGGCAGCCAGGAGGCCATCAAGACCATACTGTTCCACGCCGTCCAAAACGACAACAAGTATGGGCAGCGAACGCTGGCGGCAGAGATGGGGCAGGAGTGAATGAGGCGGCGCATGGCGGCACGGCCGGCTGCTGGGCAGTCACTGGGCTGGCAGCACCCACACCTTGCATGCTTCTGCCCACCCCTGGGGTGGTCACTGCCTGCCTGCCTGCCTGCCTGCCTGCCTGCCACTCGTGGCGCAACAGTCCAGTGTTACAGCCGTCTCACACCCTCAACAGAGGCAAATGCAAAGTTATGTACGGAAATGGAGACGCAAGAAAAGCTGTACGGATCAGCAAGAAGGGATCAGAGCAGGGGACAACCAGGGAACAACAACCAGGGAGCAACAGAAGAGCAGGAAAGAGGGGCTGCGAGCCCGGCGGTGCCCCCCGCCCCCCCAAGGCGAGCCAGCCGCGCTCACTCCGCCTTGGGCCCCACAGGGAGGCGAAGGGAGAGGCTGAGGGCGACGTACGCTGTGGCCAGCTGCAGCACAATGGCAGCCAGCGCTGCGGTCACCATAGCACGCTCCCCCGCTGTCTCCTTGACGCAGTGTGCGGGCAAGTCGGCCAGGAAATCGTTGCCCTGCTCCTGCTGCTTGGCCAGCGTCTGTGGCGGGGGGCAGGGCGGGGCGGGGAAAGGGGGCTGTTGGAGTTGGGCGGTGTGGTTGGGTGACGCTGGGAGGCGAGGGGGCACCCTACATTGCAGCAGCTGCAGGCAGAGTGGCGCCCGTCCTCCACCGGCACAAGTTGAGTAGACACAAATATTGCCTTTCCTGGGAGTAAACCCCACCTCCATTGAACAGAGCTGACCTCCCAGTGCCTCCTCACCTCCTGGAACTTCTGGCTCCATTTTTCCCTCTGCTGTCGGCGGTGCTCGTTGATGGCGTGCAGCTGGCGGTGTGCGGAGCCCACCAGCAGCTGGCTGTAGTTGTCCGACTTGCTGCGCTCAAGGGCCGCCTGCAGGTGGGCGACGGAGGGAGGGCGGGCGGAGCGGGGCTGGGCAGTCAGGCGACCATGCCGGCAGGCTCTGGGATGGCATTCCCTAACACAAGAATTGGCCACCTTTATCGCCCAGTAAGCTGGAGCTGCAACGTAGCCCCATGCACGAAATCAAGCAGCACTGTCAAGGTCACCCGCCCCACTCTTCCACCCCACCCCAGCCCCCACCTTGAAGTTTGCAAGCTCCGATTTGGCCTGGGCAATGCCCGGCTGCGCATCGCCCATGGTGGACTCCAGGGCAGCCAGGATCTCCTGGTACTCTGCGGGAGGGACAACCGCCAGCGGGGCAGTGCAAGAAGGGTGAAGCGTAGGGGAGCAGGCCTTCCAGTTGATGCCGCCAGAGAAGAAGAAGACCGGCTGACCGGATCCCCATGCCACCTGGCAGGGCATGCCTCCCCTCCAACCACCTGCTTCACTACCTCCCCTCCACCCCGCCTCTGCTCACCCTCAAAAGTGATCTCCTGCCCATCCTCCTCATGGTGCTTGGTGATGCGGTCAATCACAGAGTCGGCCGTCTCCATGCGCTTGCGCAGGGCCGCCTTCTCGTCCTCGCTCAGGCGCTGCTGGGGGGCCAAGGGGTGGGTGAGGCAAGGACGAGGGGTGAGGTGGTTGTGTGGCAGCAGTGAAAGCAGACAACTCCCACCAGCGCTGACAGCACTCTTCAGCGGCCGCCTCGACCGGCGCACATGCCCCGCCCAAGCCCCGCCTGCCTCGAACCCCACCCCACACCTCCACACCCTCACAGAATCTACTTGAAAACCGCTATATTTGTTATAGACCAGCTATAACTGCTGTTATCTGCTGCAGCGGAGCGGCAGTACTGCAGCGGAGTACGGCGGCAGCGGCTGAAGGGCCTTCTGTACCGACCGCCCCTACCGTCAGTAGCGAGCGGCAGCAGATAACAGCACCCACCTGGATGTTCTCTACTGTCACGTTGGGGTTCTTCAGCACGCTGTTCAGTAGCTCCTCCGCATGAGATTTGACCATGGCCAGCTTAGACCTGCAGCGTGGGGGGCGGGGGCGGGGGCGGGGTGGGGGTGGGTGAGGGCAGAGGGAGAATGCCATGCAGAGTCAGGGCAAGCAGTCGCAGGAAGGGGAGGGGCGTGGGACGTTCCTGTGTGCTGGGAGGTGGGCGGGCACCCCAGCAAGGCGCCAGCCAGCTGCCTGCAGGCAGTCACTCTTGTGCCCCACCCTTGTGGCCCCGCCCACCCTTGTGGCCCCTTCCCCCTACCACCCCCTGAATGTACATCAGCAGTACCTGATGTACTGCAGGTCGTTCATCTTCAAGTTCTGCTGCTCCTGCCGAAGCTCCACCTGCTTGGCGGCTCCCTGCGGGGGAGGAACAGGTGGGCACGGCAGGGAGCAGTGGGGACCCTGTGAGCTCCCGCCTGCAACAGCGTGTACGCAAGTGCCGCCCAGCCTTCTGAGCTGAACCATGCAGAACAGACGTCCACTCCGCTCACCCCTGTGCACCCCGCCCCGTCCCCGCTTTATGTTGAGTGGCCAGGCGCTCCATCCAACCCTGTGCACCCCGCCCACCTGCCCGCCCCCACAAACCCTGCACCCGCCCCACCCGCCCCACCCACCGTCTGCACCATGGTCAGCGAGTCCTCCATCTCGTTGAGCCGCAGGAACACGGCCTGCAGCGCCTCTTGCTGCGCCACCCCTGCCACCGCCTTCTGCGTCGCCCTGCCCGTGTGGTACAGCTCAGCCAGGGCGCAGTCGACCTGCATTGCCAAACCAATAGAGCAGTTGAGTGATTTCTTCAGGTGTGAGAAAGAAAGGGGGCGCATGTGGCTGTGCTTTGGCAGGCTGGGCTGCGGCGGCGCCTGCCTCGGGTTGAGTTGGGCGCGGACCCCCACACACCACGCACACTGAGCCGCCCAAGCGTCCGCCGCCAACCCTACCTGCGTGTCCCGCACAACCTCGGACACCAGGTTGAAGGCCAGCAGCATGCCCACGAGGCACGCAATCAGCTGCGCGCTGCTCAGGTTGCTGCTCTTGCGCCGCCCGCCCATGTAGCCGATGCCGCCGCTGGCGATCAGCAGGCCGCCCAGCACCTGCAAGATGCACAGGGGAGGTGCAGTGGTGCAGAGGGTGAAGCGGATTGCTGCAGGGGATTGGAGATGGACCTATGAGCAGGTGAGCGTCTGCTCACCACCAGCAGGGCGCCCAGCACCTGCCAGCGTGGATTGGAGTGCAGAAGGTGGGTTGGGATCAAGGCGGGGCACAGGACGGAAAGTGGAGGTGAGTGCACGGGGATGACGAGCAGTTGAAGGCTGACCATGCACAGCCAGTTGCACTGAGGCAAGCAGTAGGCGCTCCGCGTGCCCCGCCTGAAGTTCACGAGCTGCCCTGCGACTTGCGCACCTGGCCCGCAGTCTCGGTGAAGTGCGAAAAGTAGCGCCAGCTCATCACAAAGATGACCAGGCCCAGGACGGCTGACACGACCGACAGATGCTGCTCGATTGCTGCAAGGCGTGCAGCGGCTGCAGGGCAGGAGGGGAGGCGCAGGTGCGTTGGGCGGGTCGAGGCGGGAGTGCGGGATGGGGAGGCGTGCGGGCGCAGCCAGTTGGGCTGCATCGCTGCTTATGAGGGACACACGCACGGACCCTCCAACCGTGAACCCACCTTTTCGGCTGGCCCGGTCGTCAATCAACAGGCCAAAGGGCGACGCCGGCGCTGGCGCGCCTCTGCTGCCGCCATTGCTGCCCACTCCAAACATGGCGCCCGGCGGTGACTGGGGGTGCCTGCTGGGTTGCCTCCTGGAAGAAGGCTGCTGCCGCCTGCTGCACGCGAGCGCTGTGCCAGAGAGGTGCGGAGAGGCGCTGCCAGCTCGGGCCGGGCGGGTGCCTGTGCGGGTTTAGAAGAGAGAAGCGGAGGCAGGCAGGCAAAGGGTAAAGCGGCAAGGGTGATGAGCAGAGCTGCAAGGAGACGGGCTTATGATTCTGCGATGTGCAACGAGGCACTGAATCCCCAGGCAGCCGAGCCGAGCCGAGGCACAGCCTTCGAGGCATCTCAGCACGCGACGCAGGGCACGCCTTCCGGCAGTCTCCTGTCGTGAAGCCATGCGACCAGGTCGTCAAGCGCCATGGAACTGGACAGAGAGGACAACTGGAACTTGCTGTACCATGAGTCGCAGACCGCCGCTCTCTGTGGGGTGAGCGGCCCTGCCGAGCTCTGATCAATTGAAGACACGTAGTTTGATGTGCCTCGAGACGCAGCCAGTGTGCGAGCGGTCTCCGTCACCTCCTGTTTGCTCGCGTTGTTGATCACCTGTCGCCCTGCCGCCGCTTTGTGTGCAGGTGCACGCCGTAAACACTCTTTTGCAAGCCCCACACTTTAGGCGAGTCGACCGGCGCCGGCTGTCAATTGCTGCCGCCGCCGCCGCCACCACCGCTGCCGTCGGCTGCTTGCCGCCGCTGCGAGCACACACGTGTCAGCCCCGCCTGATGAACTGCCTTCCGCAGCTGCTGCTGCCACCGCCCCCTTCTCCACTTCCCGCTCTTGCTACTCCCCTTGCAAGCACCCACTCTGTCGCCTGTCGTGTCACCCGCTCACCCGTCGCCTTGCAGCGAGGTGGAGATGGCGCAGATTGCGGCGGAGCTGGATGCGGCAGAGCGTGCGCTGATGGCGGCGGGGGGCGTCGACAACGAACACTACCTCCAGTGCGTGCCCGTGCTGCGCTTACCGGCACTGCTGCTTCACCTGCTGCAGGGCGCCGCCTGCCGCCTCGTTGTGCCATCGCTCTGTGCGCGCTCCTGCGCTCCGGTGCTGAGCAACCAAGCATTTTAGGGCACTACTGTCTCTTAGGCTGCCAGTGCTGCCGATCCGCAACCATCGCTGCTGTGCAAGCGGACGCCATATGGTGCTCCTGCTCTGCGAGCTCACTGCGCTGTGCCCACCCCTCCCGCAGGTATATGGCAGAGGGCAGCGGGAACGTGGCTGAGAATGGGATGTTCTCCATACAGGCAAGCTGTGCAGGAGGGCCTGCTGCGGGCCACTGCTGCTCTTCCGGAGTGCGGGCCCACGCCAGCACTCTACTCATGCGCTGCTGCTGCTGACCTGCCGTGCCCGCCCCTGCCCTGCTGCTGTTGCCCCGGCATGCTGCTGGACTGCCCCGCTCCCTGCGCCGCCCTCGGCGCCTTCAATCTGCGCCTTCCACATAGACTCATTGCCTTATCATGCAAAACACATCCCCACTGTCATCCCCAATCCACCCATCCTGATGCCATCAGGTGCTGGCCAAGGCGCTCGAGGTGTTTGGCCTCCAGGCGGTGCCGTTCACCAGCCCAGATGCGGCGTCAGCACGCGCCGACCCCACCTCCCAGGAGGCATTCATCTGCAACCTGCAGGTGTGGCAGTGTTGGCAGCAGGGGCGGTGGCAAGGCCATGTAGTGCGCCGGATGGCGGCAGCAGTGGCAGCGGTGAAACTGGCAGTTGTGCATAGCAGCGGTGTGGCGCGCCGATGCTAGCAGTGGCAGCTGCAGGGGTGGCAGGGGCAATGGTGGTGGGATGTGGGGTCTATCTGTTGTGGGGCGACGAGCGGCTGCTCTCCAGTGCACTGACCGCAGGCCGCTTGACTTTGCCCGCTGTAGTGTTGTGGGCTGTTGTGCTGCTCGTCTCTGATGTTATAACATCGTGTTCCCCGCCATCTGGCCGCCATCCTTCTGCTGCCCCCACCACGTGGCCCCCACCACGTGGCCACCATTTCCCAATCACGTAACACCCCACCCCTTCACCCTCCGCCCCGCCCGCCTCGCAGGAGCACTGGTTCACCATCCGCCAGCTGCACGGCCAGGTGAGAGCGCTCTGTTTTGTATATGTTTGTTGTGGCAGGCGCCATCACGTGTTGGCACGCGTGTCTGCAGCCGGGTGTGTGTCAGCGCTATGCTACGGTGCGACCCTCGACCCTGACGCGTCTCTCTATGCATGCCCCCCTGCCTCCCTTACCTCCACCCGCCAGTGGTGGAACCTCAACTCCATTTACTCGGCACCCGAGCCCCTCTCCGCCTTCTACCTGTCAGCCTACCTGGACTCTCTGAGGGAGCAGGGATACACGGTGGGCTGGGGCGCAGGGTGGGGAGCGTCGCGGCATGGTAGGCGGCATGCACAGGCGGGCGCAGTTGCGTCATGCCTGGGCTTGTTTATTGCATATGCTGGGACCGCCGCTCAGCTGCTGCGCCTCTAGCCCCTTCACCCCCTCTTGTTTGCTCCACCTCCTTACACCTTTGGGATACCCCGGATAGATCAACCCTTCAACCCCACTGCCGCTGCCTCAGATCTTTGTAGTCACGGGGCCGCTGCCCCCCAGCCAGCCGCCCGCCAGCGATGCGGAGCGCGTGGTGCCGGGCCTGGCGGGGCGCTGGTTCACGCCGGAGGAGGCGCGGGCGGCCACCAAAGTGAGTGACGGCCAGCACGGCTGGTTTGGTGTTGTGGATGGGTGGGGCAGGAGGGGCAGGCTTGTAGGGATGGATTATTTTTTAACGCCACGGGCGGCTACCAAGGGCGGGCAGCAGTCTTTTCATCGTGTTCATCGGATGGTTGGAGCAGATGATGCGGGGCGTGGCGGGGCATATTGCCGGTAGCAGAGGCCGAGGTGCAGCATGTGCACGGCGCTGCCGCAGCGGCACCCCAGCCTTACATGCCGCAGCTCTTACAGCTGACCTCAAACCCCTGTCACCCTCTCTTCCCCTGGTTTTTCAGGAGCGCGAGCAGCTGAAGAACCAGGGCTATGTGCAGGCCGTGGCCCAGGGGGTGCTGGGCCAGGCGAGCGAGGGGGAGGGGAGGTGGGTGACGCTGCGGCGGCCGGGCGCCAAGCGGGCACTGGAGGAGCAGCAGCAGGGCGAGGAGATGCAGGTGGGTACACGGCTTGTATTGTATTGTGTTGATCTGGGTGGGGCAGGTGGCCATGTGATTAGGGGGTTGTCAGGTTGCCAAGCGGGCGCTGGAAGTGGAGGTGCAGGTTTGTTTGGAAGGAGTGGCGTGGAGTGCACGGCCAGCCAGGTGCTGACCGGGCGCTGGAGGAGCAGCAGGGCGAGGAGATGCAGGTGAATCATATGAGCTCACGTTTTGAGGGGCGGTGTGCGGCAGGTGTGAGATTTTACCGTTTCATGGGGAAGCGAGCGCTGGAGGGGAGCCAGTGCAAGGACGTAGGTGCAGGGCAGGGTATGGCCCTGGGTCGGGACATTGGTGAAGACAGCAGGCAGTCATGTTGCTGCTTGCAACTCGTGCCTTACCTGCCTGCCTGCCTGCCAGCCTTCCCTTTATGCGTTTCTCTGCCTGAGCCAGGGGCGGCGGTCTCGGCCTAGTGCAAGCGCGGGCTGCCAGACTGGCAGACTGTCGACCGCCTGTCCTCACTCGTCTGCCTTGCTTCTTGAACCCCTTTGCCTGTGCAGGGCGACGACCCCGACCTGGCACGCGCACTGGCCGCCAGCATGGCAGATTCAGACCACCCCGGCCCCAGCGGCAGCCGCCCACAGAGCCGGAGCGTGTGGGGCGCTGCTGCTCCCATGGCAGGTGCAGCAGGCCTGGCGGATGACGAGGATGCTGACCTGGCAGCTGCCATCGCTGCCAGCCTGGCAGGCAATTCTGGCAGCAGCCAGCAGCAGCAGCAGCAGCAGCAGGCACAGCAGGCAGAGCAGCAGGGGGGCGCGGCGGCGGCGGCAGCAGCAGGCGACCAGCCGGACAGCCCGCCGGTCGGCGTCGCAGGTACGGCGCCTGCAGCAGTGGCACCGCAGCATGCGCAGCGTGACGACATTTTTGATGACGAGGATCCTGAGCTGGCAGCCGCCATAGCCGCCTCCCTGGAACGGCCTTCTGGTGGGCAGCAAGAGCAGCAGCAGCAGCAGCAGCAGGCAAGCGCGGGCCAGGCTGAGCAGCAGGTGGCAGCGCAGCCGCCGGCCCTGGAGCTGCCAGAGCTTGCTGGAGAGCCAGAGGCGGGGGCTGCAGGTGCCATTGAGGTGGCGTTGCGCCTGCCAGGTGGCGGCCGCACCAGCCGGCGGTTCAATGCGGCGGAGGACACAGTGGGGCAGCTGGCAGCGTTTGCGGCACAGCAGGGCGCCGACATGGCGGGGTGCCAGCTGGCGGCGCAGTTCCCACGCCGCGTGTTTGGGGACTGGGGCGCCAGCCTGGCAGCCGCTGGCGTGGGCAATAAGGAGCTGGTGACTGTGGAGCCCAGGCAGGCATGAAGAGAGCTGTCAGCACAGCTGTCAGGCGGTGCGCTGTGTGCATTTTATGACCTCACAACTCAAACTTGCTGCGTGTGCCGCCATTAAGCAATCTTGTGTTCGAAGATCTGGAGGGCCACCGTGCTGTGCAACAACCCTTAAAAACCAGCAGCGAGGCTGACCGTACCCCACTGACAGAGTAACAAGGACAGCGCCAGCCCAGGGCCGGGCTGTGCAGTGGACAGTCGCAGCTGGCATTACCACAAATGGGCCTCCTAGGGTAGAGGTGTACATGGAGGCCAAAAGTGCGGACAAAAGTGAACATCTTTTGCGCGCAACTGCAATGATTGATGAAATGGGTGCCCGCATGGAGGTGCTGAGTTCAGGCTGCCTAGATGCCGTTTGCTGCCGCCGCCGCTGCTGCTGCAACTGGGGCCTTGTTGGCTGCCGGTGGGAGCAGCTCTGGTGAGATCCCCGCAGTCTGCACCCCCAGCTCGCCTGCTGCTGCCATCATGGCTGATGCCAGCGCCTCCAGCGCTGCCTGCTGCATGCGATGCCCCGCCGCCGCTGCCGTGAGGGGCATGTCTGATGCAGGCAGGTTGTGGGGGGAGGGGAGAGCAGGCAGAGGGTCAGAACCGCGTGGGCGCAGAGCGTGGGCTCCGCTGCTATTTAGGCGTCCCCAACAGGCATGCAAGTGTCCTGCCGCACTTCGGGTGCCTGCCCAAGCCGCCGCCCACCCTGCTCCCCTTCTCCACCTCTCCCCGCCCCCAGACACCGCCCACCCAGCCGGCCCCCGAGGCGCACCTGAGCGCAGGCAGATGGGCGTGACTGCCACCCAGCCCTGGCCGACCGCCCAGGAGTCGCAGCCCTCTGACAGGTCGCTGCGCAGGCTGCCCGCCGCGTTTTTGAACGACCGCAGAGTCACCCCGCCCGCGTGGCCCTCCCGCACGTGTGGGTCTGCCTCCAGCTCCTGCGGCAGCACAGGTGAGAGCAGGGGTGCGGGAGGATGGGTGGAAGGAGTGCTGGAAGACACTGCGGGATAGAAGTAAAGATATCTCCATGCCGCCAGTGGAAGGTGCGAGAGGGCACGGCGCCAGCCCCAACGTGGCGGCCCTGCTGCCGCAGCCTCATGCCTCCCCGCAGCAACTGTCGTGCCTTCCACGTCCCAGGCCACCCGAAGCCAAGCAGAAATGTTAGGCCCACCTGAAAATCTGGGAAGTGGCAGTGCTGCCCCTGCCAGCTGAGGTGGTACCCCCGCACGTCCCCCAGCGCGCCCTTGGGAACATTCACGTTCACCACAGTCCCTGCCAGCGCCGCCGCCAGGCTGGCGCTGTGCCCGCTCAGCGGCCAGCTGGGCAGCACGCCCAGCACGGCCTTCATCAGAGACAGGGTGTAGGCTGCCGCTGTGGCGTATTGCTCGGGTGTGCGGGCCAGGTAGTTGTCCAGAGAGACGGCAATGGAGGGGACGTCCTGCAGTGACAAGGAAAGGGCAGGGATGGTGAGGTTGCAGTGAGGGCAGGGAGGTAGAGTTTGGGCGAGCATGGCGTGTGTACGTTGTGGATTAAGGCACTGTGGGCCCGGAAACATGGTACGCCACTTACGCTCCACCGCATGGGCAGCCAGGCACTGGTAACAACGAGTGCAGGCGTAAAAGGCACCACAATACATCACCAAGCACAAACACCCCCTGCCCCGCCCCCCAGCCCCTGGCATCGCCCCACCTTGCACGCCGCCTCGCGTGCCGCACCCACCGTGCCGCTGTATATCACTGCAGCCAAGGGACAGGTAAGGCGAGATACGCCGAGGTGCGTTTAGGCGAGCAGGGCAACGTTCATCCGCTGGCATGCTCCAGGGCAGACAGGGAAACACGGAGAGAAGGACGGCCTGGGCAGGCAAAGCCTCTGATGCCAACAAGCAGGAACGGGCGCCTGGCTGACATGGCCAGGCATGTGCTGTCCTGTTGCACTCCCCCCGTGCTGTCTTAGACAGCCTTCGGACCCCCTCCCCCTGACTTCACTCACACCCTTCCTCTGCCGTGCCCCTTGGGTCTACTCCACTCCCTGCTCTGGCCCCCTCTGCAACACACGCACCGTGCAGGCCGCAGTTGTCCCCTCTGTTGATGCCGCTGACCACCAGATTGAAGGCGGGGTTGCGCAGCAGCGGGCCGTACATCGCGATCATCACGCTGTCGGCTGCAGGGGTGGGTGGGTGGGTGGGTGGCTGGGTGATGGAATGGGTGCGGGGGAGCAGGTGTGGGGTCAACAGGTACACGTCACCTGGGGTGTGGCCAGGCATGAGAGCGACAGCAAAAGTTGGCCGAGCTTGCGTGCATGGGCGGGTGGGGCAGCGCAGCCTTATGCACGCCCGGCATGAGCGTCCCGGCCCACCTGGCGTGCCATCCACAGCGTACGCCTCCTCGGCGCCCTCCACAGGGAGCTCCCACGTGTGCAGGTGCTTCCCTATGCTGATGCAGTGGCTCTGAGCAGAGCGCTCCCCGGAGGGCGCGCTCACGCTGAAGGTGCAGAAGCCATCGGCGTTGAGAGCTGCTGCCAGGGCAGTCAGCCCCGGCGCGGTGATGCCTGTGGCGGCGGCGGAAAGGGGGCGAGGCGGTGTTGCGCGACCAGGGTTGTGGCGGCGGGAGCGGCGGCGGGAGCATAGCGGCACCACACACTGGCTTGCACGTTGCAACTGATGCATCAATCGGTCAGGTCGCTGACACCATTTCCCGGCAGAAGTGGGGCAACGTGAAGGCCCCTCACCGTCGTCATTGGAGACGAGCACCCTTGGCTTTGTCATGACTCCAGCAGCTGTTAGGACCAATGGTTGCAAGTCAGGGAGGCTCAATCGGCCGCCTTGGGCTTCCGTCAGCCACATGCACGAAATCCAGCGTGGCAGCAGAATTTCTTCCACAAGCGCTTCTTGTTTCTCGCATAGGCACGATTGCAAGTGATCACTTCCACATAACTTGCATCTCTTGGCGCGGGTCTTGCGCTGCGCTCCGCTGCTTGAACTCAAACCTGGTTTACCTTCTCCTTTGCACCGGCCTTTGCCTGCTACTCCGTTCGGATCTGAGCCGGTGAAAGGGAGCTCCAGGCGCGCCAGAGGCCATGGCAGCGTGCGCCCTGAGCCTGAGCTGCTCTAGCCTGCTGGAGGACAGTGTCTCCTCCCTGCAGGGCCTGGGCCAACAGGGCGACTCACAG